>OW387145.1:50899542-51086976 GCA_936440205.1 Lepidonotus clava
CATGTGGTGCCTCCTACATGTTAAAACAATAATTTGTGTATTTCTATTACCTACCAGATTGTCAGTCATAAGCTTCATTATTTACCCCTACCACAGATAGCTGATTCATTGTAAGCACTTGCAGGTTAATAGGACTAATTGTGAACGAATGTATAAATGTGAACTGAAAAGTATATGGGTCAAATTTTCTACAGATGTACAATTGGGTTTTGGGGGTCCCAAAAAAAAAATATTCACAATTCTGAAAATTGGTATTTTATTCATGTAGTACATGTAGTTCTCTTCATTTTGAACCCAATTATACTCACTTTGGGCTATTGGTTCAGTTTTTAGAGATAATCAAACATCACCTATCAAATTTTGCAAACGTCCTTAATGGAAATAATTTTCAATATACTGAACCACAAATTTTCAGTATTTAAACACCTCCTACCCATTCCAAATTTGGTGTGTTTCCTTGCTAGGTATAAATAATTTATTATACAAAGAATCAGGCATTAGGGTCTAATACTTTTGGCACAACAATGCTTTGAACATTGGCTACTTGTCTGTCAATCCCACAAAATTCTTGTTATTCTGATTATTCTTTCATATCTTTTCTATCATCTTGTCAGATTTGCTTAGTTCTCCTTGAAACTTACTGAACATATACTTTAACATCTCTACTGTCCAAAACAAATCACTTTGGCAGTCTCTTCTGCACTATTTTCCCCTAAATCATCCACTTTGTAAGTCTTATTTATATTACGGACGTTTGCATAAATATTACGGACGTTCGTCGAGGGGTAGGCTTTAGTAGAATTCCTCTGGAGAAGCCCAATACCTTCCACTTGTCTTCATATTACTCAGACAAGTCCCCAACATGTTGGACTACAGTGTTAGCAATATCAAATGATAGACCACCTGCATTGAGGGTGAGCTTTGGCGCTTTGAAAATGAAAAAAAAAAAATGTTTCACTGTTTTCAAACTTTAACAGAGAACCAGTCTAAAATATACATCATCCCAGCCCTGAAAATGTCTTTTCCCAAATGCCTGACATGTTTTCTATAGGATCCAGCAGTAATCTTGACAATTCTGGCTCTTCGGATGCCGTATGGCACGTCCTTGTGGGAACATCAAAAATATTACGGACGTTCGAATAAATATTACGGACGTTCGTCGAGGGGTAGGCTTCAGTAGAATTCCTCTGGAGACACCCGATACCTTCTCATTGTCTTCATATTACTCACACAAGTCCCTGAGAGGTTCGACTACAGTGTTAGCAAGGTAAAATGATAGACCACACCAATTTAGGGCTATCTAAGTACCACTGAAAAATAAATATTACGGACGTTTGTATAAATATTACGGACATTTTTGGACATGTGTTGGTGGTTATATGTCTATGTTTGCTTCACATCCTATCAAGTCACTAAGTGTACATGAAGAAAACATGTTGTAGACAGCATCTGCATTGCAATTTAGAAGAAAAAGGCACATACTTCATTCATATGAGTTGCTGTTGAAGACGTCTTCTATCTGTTGTAGCACAGCTTGGGGTAGAGCAAAGTATATCTTTCGGCGCCCACTGCCAGTTGGTGTTGGTTCCGGGGTCACCATCAGAATGTCCTCTGTTGCGACTGGGAGGATGTCAGCTCGTTGTGGCCACCGGAATTTGGGGGATTCGATTCGGTCGGCGCCATGAAGGTAAGGACGTACTCGTCTGGTTCGTCCCCTAGGCGCAGTACCTTTCCCAGGTACTAGGTGCTGTCATAGACACACGCAACATAGTCTCACACCTGGTACTTTGGTTCTTCTCTGGCTGTTTCCTCAGTTGTGACCAACGCCTCCTCCTCCTTCTCCTCCTTCTCCTCCTCACTCCTCCAACTTGTACAGGGGAGGGGAGACCACATATTCAATGTCGAACGAACGTCCGTAATATTTATTTTTCAAAACTCCTTAAGTGGTGCCACCTTCAAAATACTAACTCCAAGTTAACTATAACACTTTCCCTTTACTTATTGAAGGTTTAGGAAGGTTCTAGGGCACTAAAATGTAGATTGCATGCTCTTTTTTAGGAGCTGAAACCCCACCACATTGAAATAATGATGAAATATTTTGTATACAAAAACTTCAAGGTGAGGGAAACCCATCTAAATCAAAGGAGATTGCATTCAAACTTGACCCTACAATGTATCAATGTGTACTAAATAGTTTGCAAGTGATTACAGCAAAATTAAAACCAATTTGATATGAATATTAACTTACATTTGTTCCGAAATATAAATATTACGGACGTTCGAATAAATCTTACGGACGTTCGTTCGCAGTATAAACACTACAACACACATGGGATTGCAAAAGTAACACACTCTGTCCGTTTCAAACCATCGGTAATCATGTTTTACAGCTTAAAATGTCAAATCCATTACATCTGTGTAATCCTGAAGACATAATCTACAAGCTTACATGGTCAGAAACAGGTGACACTTACTTGTTTTGAAGATTTTCGGTGAAAATGTGGCTCTAATTCCTAGTCAACTTCTTGAAATCTTGGGAAAAGGCGCCGGTATAACTAGGTCAAAGTCCCCGGATGTTGACTACTTCCGCCGGTTAATATTCGGGCCCGCCAAGATATCGCTTACGGACATTCGATAAATATTACGGACGTTCGTTTTTTTTCCCGATGCCTAGTTCTCAATACCAGGAGGCAAAATCAGACAATGTTATATTGAAAACTTTTCAAAAGCTTCTAAACTATGTGTACAATAAAAATAAATCAATTCTACCGGGGTAAACCTGGGCTATAGCAATTAATGTGAAACGAACGTCCGTAATTTTTATTTGTATAATCTTGTTTAATTCTCTCCCAGGCAAAGACAAGTTGCGATGGTAACAAGGTTTTCTCACATATTGAACACCAATATGGACCCCGACTATACATAGTATTATTAATATGGAGGGGATTTTTTTCCAGGCTATTTAGTGATCTTAATTTTTGATTACGGACGTTCGTCGGAGTGAAAAATAATGTCCAGAGGACTGTGGTGATTCAGATATGATCCATATGATGATGAAAGGTCTTTCAACAATTCCATTTACTATATCTTAATCAAACTAATAGCTTTTGGTGATGTTTTTCTGGCCTAATTTGACATGAAAGGATATTTACACATGTCATATATAGCAAAATTTGTGATTTTCATACATTTTTAGAGTATAATGATGAATAGTGCCACCAATATAGGCTGAACATACACAAAAATATATATTTTCTAAAAGCCTCATGTGTTCCCTCTTAAATGAGACCAAGAACAAGAGAATATGCCTACTGGTTGGCACTCTGTACCATTTTGAACCTAAAATGGGCTGAAAATACCAATTGTACATCTGTAGAAAATTTGACCCATATAATGTGAAAATTGGTGAAAATTATTGATTCAGCCTCTTCAATTGCCAACACAAATGTAAGAAAATGTGCAAATATAATGGTATGGTTTCTAACTTTAATTTGCAAATTTGTAATAGCAAATAAAATGATGTCATTTTTCAATAAATTGTATGGAATTCAATAGATTTGCCATAAAGGTGTCCTTAAGTAAGGGATGACAGGTAAAATAATAAGGGTTTTGAACCGGGAGGGTAGGAGGTCCTGTATCTTTTGTGGCATTTAATAATAGCTCTTATACATATAATGCTTGACTTGTAGTTGTATTTATATATCACAATTATCAAAGAATGGAAATCTAAAGAATTCCCGTAAATCTTTTACAGTAAGACTAAATGTATAATCCACAAATTTAGGTTAGGAATGTTGGTCATATAATTAATATCTGACCTTCAACTTTTTAGAAAATATTTCCTCTTGAAACACGATATAAATACTAACAATATTAATGTACTAATCATATATGTTTATCATTACAAAAAAACTGATTGTATAGACTTTAATTTGATTGAATTTATGCAATTTTATCTATTTTCATTGTCACAAGCATCTTTTGAAATTGTTTGAGTTGCAGAATTGATTTACAAACCATTGGCAGGGTTTCCACAACTCACTGTGCATACCTAAGAACACATACGGATCCGTTGCTCGTCACCCATAGGGGAAACGGATAGGTTTTATGGATTATAATCTAAAAGTTAGAAATCTGGGGAAAAACGATGTTACTGAAGATAAACTATAACTATCCTCATCTTCTTTATACTTCTTTATACATCTGAGCTTCAAATCTCAAGGGCACCAGCCTGTGATTGAGGACCACTTGTCTCTCCTGTTGCCGAATTCACCACTTTCATGTGATTTGGCATCTAAAGAGTGCCCGTAATTGCCACTGTCTCAGCGTGTCATTGGTCTGCTTCCCGGAGTCAACAGGACGAGTCCTCAGGTCACAATCTCCAACCAGATGTGGGGTTCAGTCAGGCCGAGTTTGTGTATGTGGGACTGTAGTTGGAGAGTAGTACTTATGGTGTCACTGTAGCTTGAGCCCCAAACCACTGTGCCGCATTGACATTTTACTAACCATTGACATTTGGAAAAAAAAGGAGAGGGTGCACTTTTTGGAAGAAATATTTCTTGACTTGGATTTGGGCCAAATTTTACATTAAAGAAAGATACCATTTTTCCTTTTTTAAACAGGGGCATGTTCCAGAAATTAAAACTGAAAGTTTTTTGTATGACCAACATACTATAACATTTAAAATACTGAAATGATACCATTCTCTATATTTTACATGGCATAAGGGGCCTTGATAACAAAGTAGAGGGAGTGATGATAAATATGAAATGTGTGATGATTAGTCGCAATAATCTGAAAAATTAATGATCACAAAGACTTATATCATGATAAGGTGCACCATTGCAACCTCAAGGTTTTTGTTCCACAAAGACCAATATATGAATATCAATGTATACATGTGCTCATGGTTGTATCTAAAAAAGTTAGATTTTCTTTAAATCATATATGTTGGAGATAACTTACAATTGTCAATTACTTTGAAAATAACATTAACGTTGGTCATCTGGCTTTGAAAATGAAATTGACACATGCAATATTAATCAACTCTGTGTGAATTTGAAATGTGCCATTGAGAATTATAAACCACCTGAACCTGGTAAAATTTCATTGCAATCTATTGAAAGTTTAGAAAATAGATGAGTATGATTTTCGTAGAGGCTTATATTTCTGTGTGTTTTGAAATTGTTTATTACTTATTTCAACTAACTATACTGGTGATAACAGTTTGCTGTGGTATTCTTTATATTCTAAATGCGGGCATCTGCAATGGGCTGGCTAAATGATGAAGGCATTGAAAAATAACCTTAAACATTCGTTTTCATTTTTCTTTTGCAATGTCAGTACATTTATTATAGTCATATAGCATATGTACATAGAAAACTTTAAAACTCACATAATATTTCATCACAATCATCAGCATAATATGATAAAATTATTTCAATAACTAGTAGATAGGATTTTTGATTCATGAATTAACATCCTTTATTTTTTTTAGACTTTTACAGAATTGCTAAATGGGCATATAGTGAAGGCCTATACTTTGTTATGTGTTTTCTGTATTACCACAATCTACGTGCATTGGAAAGTTGTCTGCCCAGTTCTTGGACCAATCAAAAGCGTCCATTCTTGGCAGCATGACCTTTCACCCAATATTCTAATATAACTGATCCCCAGTTTTATGATACCCACAGCAATTTATTCATGCCTTTTACAAAATCACAAATATTAGTTTACAATTTGTTTCCTGATATATATTCCTTACACGAATTAAAGAAAACATATTTGTTTTCATATATAACATAGTGCAGGTTTTGTGCATTACCCAAATGCATAATATTTGAAAAAAAAAATGTCTATAATGCAGAGCAAGAAGAAATAATGTAAACAGGGGCCAGTTTCATAACAACCTCCGTAGCTACGGAGGTTTTATGTACCCTTATGGAAACTGTACATGAGTTTGAAACTCCCATTTCATAACAAAACCCCTGTAAATCAACCCAAAACTCGCATAAGCAAAACCGAAACTCACATAGCTGTGATGACATAACTTCATCGTAACTTATGAAAAACATAACTAACATAGTCATACAGAAGTTTGTTATGAAGCAAGCCACGGGCATTTAATATGTGTACCAACTACTAGAAACTTCACTATCAATCATTGTTACTGGACTTTTATACTCATCGATGTGTCAGTATTTTGTTTAGATCCTTAGTAGTTACAGCAATTTAACCTTCATAAGAGCCTTTACAACCTCAATCACCTCGAGATTTTCATCAACTAACAAAACTTATTATGTTTAGTCAGATAAATATATCTTTTTATCAGGCTTTATAAGTTTGCCATATCTTACATCACAGTACTATGGAAATGTCATTGTACACATGGGGTAGACAAAGTGCCATAATTTTGATTAAAAAGTTGTCCTTGCAGTACCTGGTACCTTACGCATTATTAATTCTAGTGGCAAAATATTTTTCGTAACAATGAACAGTTGGTAAACAATGAAACCTTTCCATAACCAAAATGATTACTGTTGGGCTTTTGTTTTAACACTCAAAAGTGAACTATTTAGCTGAACATCGGTATAGATAACAGCTGTTGGATTATATAACTGTGTACATATTGTAAATCAATCCCGAAAATAATTATTCCTATTTGATGCTCTTAAGCCCATGTAGTTAATGTGATTATTCTTCTTGGTAGCATACGCAATGTGCAAATGTAAATCCATACACAAGCATAAACCTTCAATGGAAACTGATGTAAAATAAAACCAAATACATATTATTGAAAGTATTTAACAAAATACTTGTGCTCATTGCAATATAACATCCTCTGTCCACCACTGCTTATAGAGAGTGACACAAGATTATCCTCTGAAGGTTTAGTTCAGGATAATGACACCAGTGGCATTCTGAACTTCTGACAAACAGTAAACAATGGGCCAGTACTGACTATCATGCTATTTCCTACGTGTTCAATCAGTCACATATTTGTTCGACCATGTGACCTGTTTGATTGTCATTCATAGTCTAAGTTAATTCTCCCTAACATGGATATCTGATTCATTTTAAGCACTAGCAGGTTAATAATGACTAATTTTGTAAACAGAAACAAAGGAAACCTAGTATTATACTGATATCTGCTATATATCTATCTGTAATTAATGTATTTTCAAATCAACTTATAATTATGAAATATTAACCCTTTCAGGACGCCAGTATCTCTCAGGCATCACCAGGCCTAGACGCCAGATGCCTGAGAGATACATAGCAAATATTTCAGAATTGTGAATTTGATGCTCAGAATATATGAAAAACATTTTTTTCCTATTTTAAACAGCTGAAATGGTCGATATCATGTCCCTCTAACTATTGACATTTGGAAATGATTATTTCTATTCATATTTTAGCTTGTAATTGGTCTAATCTAAATCTTTGTGGTATCAGTGGCGTCTTTTGGGAATATTCATTGAATAAAATGATGTCCATTTAGCACTAAATCAAAATTTTGTGGCGTCTTGAAAGGGTTAACTATCTATATATATGAACTGACAAGTTTTCAATCGACTACAAGAAATTATAAAGTGCAAGAGTTGGTGAAAATTGGTATGCTTCAGCCTCTTCAATTGCCGACACATTTTCAATCAGCAAAAGTATAGAATTTCTTTTTTTCAAATTGCCTGAAGGAATACAAGCTTTAACAGCATTGATTCCAAGAGAACTACGTATTTCTTTTATCTTTGTATTTTTCTGTTAAATTCTCATTTGTTTTTGCCAAAAAGGTAGAAAAGCCTTCAAAATTGAATAGACGATTCAAATACTGCATGTAACAAGAGGACATACCTGACTTATTAAGGGCTCCCTATGGCAGTCAATTCAACAATATCGTTACGATCTTGTTCAATCTTAACAGAAATGTCTGCTCAATAAAATCAAGATGAAAAATGCAGCCCCTGTTACAGTTTAATTATGTAGGCCAACACTTAGGGACAAATAAGAGCAAGTAATGATAACTATTTTAATCCAAGCAAAGTAGTTTAAAAAGGTTTATTGATATGTTGAAAGATCATCAAGACATCTTTACAAAGATGAGGACATGCTTCCCAAACCTCATTTACTGTAATGAGCTACCCCTAACTATACTTATACAGATGGCAATTACACTAGCAATAGTTTGAAACCTTATAATTATTTGTTTCAGTTGCACTAAAGTGCTTATAGCTCTCTTATTATATGAGATGCATTTATTTTACTCATGCATATGGTTAAACCTTGTGGTTTCTTTGGTAACAGAATTTGAAGCGAGAGTAAAACTATGATCAAATATTGAGCCTGTCTTTAGGTTAACCTGGCAACTGAGTAACCATACAATCAATGTACTGATCTATCCCAAAGAATTCTAGAAATGCTTATAATTTTTACAACAGACAGCTGATGTACAGTATTTTAAAGACCTGCAGGCTATTTTTGACCGTCTTTGTTGACGAAATCCCTGCAAATACTACAGATCCTCCATAAAGGCATAGTGTGGTCTAGCTGGGAATCTTGATGTGTTGAATTTTACTTTCATTTCACGATGTGACTTTTCAAAGCGATATACTTCATTGAAATCTAAATTGTTCTGTGTAATGTCAATACATAACAGCTTCTGATGCACAAGTATGTTACGACTTAGACATGTCAACCCTTCAACTGTGATCCCATTTTGAGAAATGTCCAATATTTTGAGGGTTCGATTGGTTTGGAACATCTTGCCCAAAGCCTTAGCCCCTGAATCTCCAAAATTGCTACGATAAATATACAATTTTCCAAGGGATTTGTTACTGCCAAGACCCTGAGCCAAAGCCTTGACACCATCATCACCTATAGCATTTTCAGAGACATCAAGCGTATATAGTCCCTTATTTTCTTGTAGCATTTCACCAAGAATCGTTGATTCCCTTGAACCAAGACCAGTTGAGGAAAGCTTTAAGTTCTTAAGGGTCTGGTTGTTTTTCAGTGCTTCAGCAAGGGATGCCGTCCCTTCCGGACCAAATTCATTCAATCCAAGATGTAGGCTGCACAGTGTCCTATTGTGAGTGAGCCCTGCAGCCAATGCTGCCACTCCATTGTCCAAGATGTCACAACCCTCAGCAAAGATGCTAGTGAGTGTCTGATTCTGCCGAAGCATTTCTCCCAAGCCCACTGCTCCACCATCACCAAACTTATTACTAGAAACATCAAGGGATTTGAGCTTTGTGTTTGTGCAAAGCTGAGTGAACAAATCGTTTGCCCCTCTTTCAGTTATACAATTTGAAGAAATTCTTAAATATTGTAGACTTTCAGACTGGTTCAACCCATAAGATAAGTCTTTTGCCCCATCATCGCCAATAGAGTTGTAAGAGATGTAAAGATACTCCAAGGTTTTGTTTAGTTTCAGTATCTCACTCAAAGCGGCAGCTCCTTTATTGCCAATAAAGTTATTTGAAAGATCTAATGACCAAATAGTCTTCATGTGGTCCCTGCAGATAGTGGACAGCAAGATCTGGATGAATGTGAAATCAGCATTGACACTCACAAGATCAATTCTCTTCAGACCACGTGAGAATTTACTTACAAAGTTTACTGCCAGAATGTCAATTGCAGTCATGAAAACATTTTTAATTTCAACAACACCATCCCGCATCAAACGTTGAACATTATCCTGAACAAGAAAAGGATTCTGTGACTCATGTAATAGTTGGAACGCGCCGAGTTTGTCCCTGAACACAAAATTATACACTAACCTTTTGATGTTCTCACTATTATCGAGCTGCAGATTAGACTCTGAGACAGCTTCCTTAACATCCTTAATCCAGTCAGATTTTTTGTCAAAGGAAATGCCCAAAAGAAAATTGAGAGCCATCCCAAACTGACCCTCATGGAATAGACGTTCCAATAAGTCTCCTGGGGAGGCTTGATGTGATAAAAGATATGCAACTGCTAGCATTTCCTGTATACTGAGATGGAGGAACTCTGCCACAGTAGACTTCCTTTGCCCAATCTTTACCTCTTTAAGCTGAAGCACACCCATCCTTTTGATTGATTCCAGGTCTGCTGCAGTTAGTCCAATATCATTGAGGTCTCTTTCATTAAAAACTATTTTAGACATCCCTTGGTTTTCTCCAAATATTCCCATATATGCCAGACGAGCAAGCTTTGGAAAGTAGGATCCAACCCCAACCAAAAAGGGACAATCTGATATTTTTCTTGAAATATATTGTACAAGGATGAATGCTGTAAGGCGTGTATAAGTTTGTAAATCTCTGTCCATTAGTGAAGCATCCTCATTCAACAACCGAGATATAGCCATACAATAAAAGGTAATACCGCACACAGATATCAGAAGTAAGTTTTTTTCCAGGACTGATATTATGTCACATGCTCTATGTGGATACTTCCTCTGAACAAACTCGATTATCCTTGATCGTGTCAGACCAAGCACCTCTAAAACAGCATCAGCATCCAGTGATGTCAATCCTGTGAAAGGTCTTGATGTACATATTACGGTACATCCAGGTAGCATATCTCCACGTATAATATTGATGCACAGGTCTATTGGATGGGCTTTTTGATGAAGGCTAGTGATCTTCGGGGTGTTTCTCAATCTTGATTCAAAACCTGGGATTTCATCAAGTCCATCTATCAGAACAATGGCTCTAGCTACTGTATTCTTCAACCATGCGCTTAACACATTAGCACTTCCCTCTGCAGTCAGCTGGAAAAGACCAAAGAGAGTAAGGAGCTCAATGGCTGTCATGTTGGTGTCAGTATGAGTCAACATTCTCAGTTGTAGAAGAAATAGAACAGAGAAGCTTGTTGCCCAAACACCTTGTGCCCACTGTCTTGCTAACCACTGCAAAGTGGTGGTTTTACCCACACCTGCTCGGCCAGATAACAGGACTCTCCGGACAGGTAGATCTCCTATTTCAAGCACTTCTGTTGGGGATATGTTTTGCTGACTGTTTTCAATGTCTGAGAGATGGCGCTGATATTCATGTGGAAGAGAAGCCGTTTGGTAATGGCGTTCAGTCTCAGTCTTTCCAAAGCTTTTTTCATCAGACAAACTCTTGATTATGTGCAGCCGAACATGATGATGGTCAAAATCTATCTTCTCATCAAGAGGAGAGTCAGTTGAGTGTCCTTTTTCCTTGATTTCTTTCTTCAGCAGCATGGTGTAATTATGAATACAAAAGTCTTCCTCACTCTTAGATGGTGGCCTTCCAACCAGTGCTACAAAGAGATCAGGTTGAGTTCCAGCCACAAGTTTTAAAAATGCATTGAAAGCTTGATATGAATAACATGCAGTTCTACAACCAATGAAGTCAAGCAATAGGCTCGTCTTTTCACTGTTGGTTGTAGAAGCTTCAATCATCTCTCGTTCATCATGTGACAGGAATGATGCCATACCTGGTATGACATTCTCAACTACAAGGGTTTTGATCAGGTGGGGGTCATTAGTTTTAAGAACGTCTGGACTTGCAAGTGGTGGCTCAGCTTGAGTGTTGGATGCCATTTTCACTGAATAATGCACATATTAGAGATATAAACTTTTGTATAGGAACACGAAGGAGTCTGCAACAAACAAAAATAACACATTACCAGTAATCATAAGGAAATACATGCAATCCATAAGACAATAATGTGATGCACTTTTTTCAAAACAAACAAAATAAAGCAACAAGACTAAGAAAGGAATTTAAGAAACAGTTGCTTCTTTACATAATTTAGCATCCAATACATGTCCTCTTTTAGAGATGACACCACTCAGCAGCTGGTCTATTCAACTTGCTTCAATGTACAATGCGACGTCCAACATACATTTGAAGGACATCAGGAGCTTTTATATGGAAATCATTTTGACAGTTCATTGATAGACCCCTGCACCGATCCCTCCCCCAGCATCAATGTCTCCTCCTGCAACCCTTCCTCTCCCCTGCTACCATCCCATCCTGCGCCTCATCCCCCCTGCACCCTCCCTCCCTCTGTAGACTTCCCTCCCCCTGCACCCCTCCTTTCCCCTGCATCATTCCCTCCTTTCCCCTGCATCATTCATTTCTCACAGGATCTTTCCTTTCCCCTGCACTGTTCATCCTCCTCAAACACTCTCTCATCACTGTATGCCTCCCTCCCTACTGCAGCCTTCAGGGCTCCTCCAGCTCTCCCACTGCACGACACCCCTCCCTGCTCCCACCCTCCCTACTGCAGCCTTCCCTTCTCTTTGAGCATCATTCCTCCCTAACCTCCTGTACCGTTTGCTACCCCGACACCCTTCACTCCTCCTTCACCACTCCCACCCCCCTGCAGCCATCCAACCCCTGCATATTTCCTTACTCCCTGGACCCCTCCCTCCTTCCTTAAGCCTTCCCTTCCGTTCTTCTCTCCCTCCCCCATGCACCCACTCTTTGCCGCCCTCCTTCCCTCCCCTGGCACCTTTCCATCCTCCCCCTGAACCCTTCCCTTCCCCCAGAATCTCTCCTTTCCCAGTGCACCCCTCCCTTCCTCATACAGCTTTCCCTTTCCCTTCTCCCCTCCCTCCCCCATGCAGCCTACCCTGCCTCTTTGTCTTTCCCTCACCATTCAGCTTTATTTTCCCCTTCTTCCTTCCTTTCCTCACTCCCCCTCACCTTTCCCTCCCCCTTCTTCCAGCATTCATCCTTCCCTTCCTTTTCTTCTTTCCCTGCCCCCTCCAGCCTTCACTTCTCTCCCTATTCCCTGCAACCTCCTTCCCCCTGCACCCCTCCCCAAGCCCCCTTCCAGCCCAACAGGCCAGTGTCGTGAGATGGATTCAACTCAGTGACCGTGTGTACATATTTTCGTGACCTATTTACCCTTGACAGTGACTGACTCCTTGGTGGGGGTGTAAACAGATAGTACGTCAGAAGTATACTAACGATGCTCACCTTGTTTACATGCCTGAACTCCAAATCTCACGGGCACCCGGCCTGTCTATAGGGACCACTCTCCTCTCCTGTTGCCGAATTCCCAACTTTTGCCTGATCTGGCAACTAATAAGTGCCTGTAATTGCCAAGCTTTCAGCACATTAGTAGTCCACTTCCTGGAGGCAATGACACAAATCCTCAGGTCACAATCTCCAACCAGATGTGGGGTTCAGATAGGCGGAGTTTGTGCATGTGAGACTGTGGTAGGAGAGCATTACGGAGACCCCGAGCCCCACCACACTGCCCCGTGGACAGCCTCGGTGTGGGAGTAAAAGCCTGTTTTACACTTCACAACATTACCTGCAATATACTGATGTCGTAAAGAAATGGCACATATTGAATAAAAGAGATAAAATTCTTTTTACACGTATGTAACAGTGACACATTCAGAAGGGGTGACAAATGGCACAAACACCCCCCTAGACCCATTTTTATACGGGGAGGGGGGTCAGGGGTCAGGGTTAACCTCCCCCCCCCCCACGAGCACAGGCTCTGGATCTACACCATTGTAAACCTCCAAATTGTCATTTTTTAATACTTAATTCTGTTTGCTCTATGATATTCCTAATTATTCACTTATGTCATATTTTCGCACATTGATAGTGGTGCGAGATATGTGCAAGAATATGTACAGCATGAAAATTATTATGTTTACAGTATCAATCATGTATTTAATTTGTCTGTGGTATCATTATATTTCACCTCATATGGCAGCTCAAGTCATGTAGTGTAACAGGGCCTTAACATCCACTAAGTTGTCCCCAGTGGCGATATACCATCAAAAAAGACCCGTCAGACCACTTTTGGCTCATAGTGGTTAGTAACTGTAGGTTAAATGACGAAAAATAACAAAAACTTGATCTTTAAATTTTTGCTTTTCTGATCACACTTTGCCAATTATTGACTTCCTTTTTTCTTTTTAAGGAAGGGGGATGCACTTTTGGGAAATTCTTTATCTTACTAGGTTTTGGCTGAAAATTTACATCAAAGTTACACAATGTTCAGGGTGCCACCTGGATGAAAGATCATAAACTAAAGAAAGTCTTTTAACCCTTTAGACCCCACAGGTTGCATATACATGAATTGCTTGATTTCCCCGTGATTTCCCTCAGAATTTCCTAATTTCCTTGTATTTGAGGAAGTTCAAAGTCTGACATTACCCCATCAATGAACGTTATTGTAATGAAACCTGTAGCATTGGAAAGGAAATTAAATAAGCTTTCCAACAATATATTGGCCAATTTTGTATGTTGAATACTCATAAAAGTATTTTCCTTGGAAAACTATGGAAAAATAATGGAAAAACGGCCACTTTCCTGGGCGGCTACGGCTGGATTGGGGAGCACACCCTCTGGCGGCTATGGCTGGATTGGGGTCTAAAGTGTTAACTATATTTCAAGGTTAATTAAATGATTCAAGGCATTGACAAAAGACTATTAACCATATTTGGCCTTAATTTGAGTGTTCCTGGGTCTGGGTCAATGCTGTATAAGCCAAATCACAGTCTCTTGTAGTTTTCTTGTAATATTTTTTTTTTCTTTTTCAGGTATGGTGAATATTATTTATTCATTTTTTAATATTTCCATTTATAGTGTGATGAATGTCTATTCATCAGTTATCAAGGTTGAAATATTGAAAGTAAAACAATGCGACAGGTTAAAAGTGTATTTTGTAACGGGCCCGAAAAGCCCGAAAAGCCGAAAAACCCGAAAAACCCGAGAAATAATAAAAACCGGAAATGATGAAATGTAAACCGGAAATGATGTCATTATGACCACGTGATCAGAGACAGCCAATCAGAGCTGACCACTAGGCTATGAAAGGGGCGGTGAGGCCTGAAAATAAAAGAGTTCCTTCGCAGTACTCCTTGTGTCAACATGTGTCTTCTTCCTCTAGTAGTCCCTTAGAAGGGGTCTAAGCCGATAAGATGATCCAGTACAGACTAATTAACTAAGAAGTACAAGTAATATGGTGCAAATTATAGGAAAATAGGACGGGGTCCCGAAGGCCCGAAGGACCGAAACATGGCACGAAAGCCCGAGAAGGCCCAGCTGGAGTCCCGAGAATGCAAGACACCCCCACGAGACGAGAATAAGGGTAGATCGTCCGAAGAGAGTGCAAAGACAGAGAAATAGCCCGTACCCATCCCTACCGTTTTTCCTCCCCCGGACCCCACACCCGATGGCTGAGACCCCTCGGTCCAGCCCGGCAGAGACACCCCTCTCCCATCCCCGAATACCGATTTCCCGATCGACCCGCTCAATCCCTGTCGGACGCGAGGCACGGCTCTTGATCTCACATCTCGGCTTCTTGCTCGGACTCCTGGTCCGGCTGAGACCCGAAATAACCCCCACGTCCCTCTGCCGTAGAAATCGGAAACCCCGAACTACCGAGGAACGTCACAATAGCATACGAAAATACTGTCCACATCTTAAAAAAGACACATCGTTAGCTTTTTCATTAGATGAATTTTAGTGATTTTTTTCTATTGAAACCGAGGGTTATGCCTTTTTTTTTTTATTATTAAAAGGGCAATATCTTTTTATAAAAATGGGTGAATTACCCACGCTTTTTTTCCTTTTTCTTTATTATTGTTGACACAGATATTTGCTTTGCACAATGTGGATAAATTTGTTATAGTCATATAACCTTATCGACAGAGAAAACCACTTCGTTTTTTGTCATAATTATAGACATACTCTGATGAAATGATTTCAGTAACTAGTAGGTGTGATCTCTTATACATAAATGACATCCTTTCTTTTTATTATACATCTTTTTCATTAAGGTGGCTGCGGTTATATGCGCGGGGTACCCCGCGCATATAGTAATTCACAGTACGCGCGGATGTAGACCCCGCGCATGGAGAGCTATGTTATACGCGCGGATGTAAGGTCCAATGGCTAAGGAGAATAATGAAGATTAGGTTTTTTCTAGATAAATTGTGATCTGCCTTTTATTTCCGTAGGGGGCCTTCCATTTAGTACGTACGCAATTTTTCAAAAATTCTATACCCTCCCACCCCCCTTGGCCTATAGTACGCATTGGAATTATACAGGAACGTACGCAAATTTTCAAAAATCTTAGACCCCCCCCTTGCTGCGTACGCCCATAGAGATAAAGTCAATTAATGACAAATTGCAAGATAGAAAGTCATAATAATGGGCCATTTTCAACTACAGAGTCTGCTTGTTAATGTGATATTTTTCTAATATTTAGCAACTTCACTATTTTCTTCAGGATTCATGTACGAAATTTGCTATAATAATCCTATTATAAATACTAGAAATGTTTATTCCCAAAAATACAAGGATAATGAACACCGGTGTATATGATGGGGAAATTATGGAATGAATTAGACCCAGAAATACGCAATATACAGTACAAGGATAGCTTTAAGAAGAAAATTAAAGACTTATTGTGGGTTAGACATATGGATAGTATTCACATAGAATACTAATATATATATATATATATTAAGGGCGATATCATATCATCTCATCTCATCTCACTATTACGCACTATATTGAAGTCCGCGTATATAAGGAAACCTGTATACGCGGACATTGAAGTCCGCGTATATAAGAAGAGCAGTATGTGCGGACTTTATGTCCGCGTATATAAGAAATTCTATATGGGCGAGGTCCGCGGTGCGGGGTCCGCGCGTATAACCAGCCCCCATTAAGGTGGCACCCTGGTGGCTTCAAATTGAAACACTCTTTTAGGGTTTTCCCATAGTTAAGGTATAGGAAGTGAAGTGACCTAGTTACCAAGAGCCCCAAAAGGTAGGCAAGGTGGGGGACTGCGCAGGGTCGTGGGAAAGGTGTATACCTTTAAGAAGTTGCTAAATGGGCATATATAGTGAAGGCCTATACTTTGGTTATATGCTTTCTGTATTACCACACTCTAAACACACGGTATGTTGTCTGTCCAGTTCTTAGACCAATCAGAGGCATCAATTATTGAAGGTGTGACCTTTGAGCCCAACTTTCTGATACTTCTGATACCCGATTTCTAGGATACCCAATGCATGTTCTTTGTGCTTTTTAAAAGACCTGAAATATAAGATTATGCTGAGTATTCTGAAATACATTCCTTACATAAATTAAAGCACACATGTTCATTTTTTATAAAATTATGTTACACATAATAGCTTTTGTGCATTATCAAAACACATACTATTTGTAAAATACAAAATCTATAATGCAAAGCAAAGAAATAGTGTAAATGAGCCTTTGAATGTACTTGATGCTGTTCAGGGTGCCACCTGCATCATAAATTAAGAATTACAAAAAAAATATCTTTTTTAAAGCGATCCGCGCCGTAGGCGCAACGGAGCGTAGCGACGTGATCGCTTTACCCCCTGTCCAAAATCCATGGGCAATGTTCTGATGGGATCTGTCCTTACTTTCGCAACAACAAATCCTCTGAAACAACCTCATCTTCCCATGTCACTGCCCCAAACTGTCAATATTCCTTTATTAGTTCATTCCCTACTTATATTAATTCTTATTGTGGCTTTTGGTCGAAGGATTGTATTGATAATCTCCCTTTTTATGCTGCAAAATGTTCCAGTTTGTTGGAGTTTTGGCTCCGATTGGAAAAACCAGAGTGAGGCTGGTGGGCCAAAGCTGGTTGTAAGCTCCACTCTGATTGGCCCTTTTCCTTGACGGACGTCGTCACGTCGACGGACGTCGTCACGGCGACGGACCTCGTCATGGCGACGGACCTCGTCACGGCGATGGACATACGGATCGCTTTTTTTCCGCGGACACTACGCATTTCTTGTTAAAGCAGTTTTAGGCTCTTTAAAGGTTGAATAGTACTGACAGAAGTATAGCTAAGCTATTTCCCTTGAATTAAGAAAACAGGGTATCAAATTACTAATGTATGAATAACCAAGATGTTTGTTCAAACGTTTTTTTCAGTATAGATAGAATAACCAGAGGATTATTCAGGTATAACACTAGCGCAGCCCGGCAAGTCTTGGTTACTGGGGTTGCCTGGAGAATTACCTAGCAACGGGGTCGTGTGACGTCACGGGGGTTCGTAGTGACGTCACGATCAACCGTCGCGTCCCCATTCCTGAGCCGCCCAGCGCGTCGTCGTCCTTTCGTGAAAACTTATCCCGGTTTTTACTCGTGCAATAGCTGAATTTTGTAATGGCGAGCACTAGAAACGGGAAGAAGAAGGAACCTGCGTCGAAGGTATCCATGGAGGATGACCTCGAGGGTGCATCTGGGGCCTGTGCGGCCGACTTCTTTGCGGGGCCGGGGATCGGTCCCCAGTTCAGGGACGACGCCATGACAGCGGGCAGCGGAGGAAACTCGTCATCGGCGCAGTTCAATGTGGCCCATGTCAGGGCTTTGGAGCGTCGTGTTCGTAAAATGGAAAGGGACTTGGATACTAAGAGATCCTCGAGGAAGTCCGGGAAATCAGCTAAGAAGAGTAGGCATCACGTTTCTACATCGCCGTCAGACAGCGGCAGCGGTTCTGACAGCAGCAGTGACAGTGACAGTGAGTCAGTCAACTCGTCTGGGTCGTCGGCGGGGTCAAAAAGCAGGTCACCCTCCCCAGTGCCCAGAGGCCGTCGTGGAAGGTCTAACCACAGATCAAGATCCCCGAAAAAAGGCAAAGGCAAGTACAGCCGTAAGAGGCAGATGGATAAGGGTGATACGGTCAAGAACTCAGAGGGTCTCCTGGTGTATCTGCTAAAGCTGTTAAAGTCATGCTACAAGAAAAGGAAGAGTGTAGGAGGCTTGATCGACCACATTACAGTTGTGGCCGAGAAGGCAGAGACGAGGATCTATAAACTGGGTTCCCTGATTAGTTACGATGATGAGTGTAGGGAGAGGGCCAATGAGCTCGGCATCAAGTCTTTCGGGGAGGTGAACGCGACCACTGTTTTGAAATTTCTCAGTTATGACAACACCGCTGGGGCAAGCCGCCAACAGCCTCCAAAAACGACGCAAGACAAGAAGGTGAAGGGTCGCCTCTGCTTCAACTTCAATTCAGCAAATGGGTGCGACGGCATCGGGTGCACGTACAAGCACTCATGCATGTTCTGTGGGGATATTTCCCATGGTAGCCCAGGCTGCAAGAAAGGGAAGGCGAGCACGAACAATGCCAACGCCAGGCGCAACTGATGTGATCAACTCGGTGGCCACTCTAGTAACATTGATGGACTCGGTGGGCTTACGCCATCGACTGGTATAGATCACGAAGGGCCCCCTGTTACAGTGGGACGTGATGAAGTTGTTGATGTTGATGTTACTGTTAGTGGGTTTGTAGATGATGCATACTGTTCTGATGTTTCCGTAAAAAATTCGGGAGGTTTTTCTTGTTATTGTGACCCTGATGAAGCTATCCAACGTCATGATGGTGCAAATGAGGCCAACACTGCTGGGCCTAGTGTGGATGGAGTAAACCTGTATGAATGTGATGGGAGCTATGAGTGTGTGTTCAGACCCCCTGCAAGCGATTCAGGGAGGTCCATCGAGATATTTCAGGATTGTGTAGATGGATGTTGTTCATGTGAAAATGTAATTGGGGGTTCGACCTCAAGTTTAAAACCATGTAGAGTAGGCTATTTCTTGTTCTCTGAAGACTGTAAACTGAAGCCTGACGAAGTGTCATTGATTTGGAATGGCCTCTGCGACGGTTTTAAAATTGTTGATGACGGATTTTCGTCAAGTTTTGATTGTTCTAATTATTCCTCGATTCTGGAGGGTTCTTTCAGGGAGGAAATGTCAAAACTGTTGAGGAGTGAATTAGATGAGGGGAAGGTGTCAGTAGCTGTGGGGGCCCCAACCTGTATTCATTCCATGGGGGCCGTGCCAAAGAGTGACGGTCGGCTCCGCCCGATAACAGATTGTAGCATGCCAGAAGGGAAGAGTGTTAACAACTTCATGGAGACCACCTGTAGACCCTTTGAGTTTAAGTCAGTTCGGGACGTTACGGATATGTTAGACCAAGGTGATTTCATGAGCGTGGTTGATATTGCTAGTGCCTATCGGTCAGTGCCTATTTTTCCAGGACATTCAGAATTCCAGGGATTCAGATGGGACTTCGATGATGGTAGAGGGGAGATCCTAATGCAGGAAAATAGGCTCTGTTTTGGCCTAAAATGTGCCCCTTTCATCTTCAATTTGCTTTCTAATTTGGTTGTGGATATTGTACAGAGCAAGGGGGTGAGCCGCATAGTAAATTACTTAGATGACTTTTTGGTTATAGGCAAAACGCAGCAGGAGTGCAGAGAGAGCCAGCAGGTCCTCCTGAGGACACTGAGGAACATGGGTTTTTCTATTTCATGGAAGAAAGTATCCGCCCCTTCGGAGCATGTAACCTTTTTGGGTATCGGTATAGACTCTGGGAGCATGGTACTCACTTTACCTGAGGAGAAAGTCAGCAAGCTGGTGGACACCATTCTTCAGTTGGAGGGACAGGGCTGGGCAAGTAGGAAACAGCTCGAGAGACTCGGGGGGTTAACTGCTCATTGCGCCACAGTCATTAAGGGGGGTCGTACTTTTTGTAGGAGGATCTACGATCTTTGTGCAAAATGTCCAAAAGGCTCAAGAGTCAAACTGAGTGAGGAGATCCGGCACGATCTGTCCTGGTGGAGGGAACTGTGTGGGGTCTTCAACGGTAGCGCAAAAATAATCCCAAAAATTTTCAGTACTAGTTTTACAACGGACGCCTCATCGTTTGGGTTCGGCGGCTGGTGTGAGGGGGATTGGTTTTTGGGTTCCTGGAACTACTTTGATATGTCTTTATTGGGTATCCACGATCACATTGTTCAAGCGCCAGATGTGAATGACATGTATAGGGTGAATATAAACGTTTATGAACTGTTTGCTATCCTGGTAGCTTTAAGGAGGTGGGGTCCTCAGTACAGGGACTCACTTGTGCGTATCGTAACCGACAACAACCAGGCAATGTACATGATAAATTCTGGCAGGAGCTCGAACCCATGCTGTATGTCATGGCTAAGAGAGATTTTTTGGTTGTGTTTTGTTTACAATCTCGACATTTTTGCTGTGTATATACGCTCCTCGGAAAATGTATTTGCTGATGCACTTTCTAGGATAAACGACCGTGACATGTGTGATCTTGTTGTTAGAAGCGTCATAGATCTAAACCTTTGTTGTTGTGATATTGTTGACAGGTCCGTCAAGGAGGGATCTGGAGAGAAGAGGTTCTGAACTGTTGTACAACGCCTCAGCTGAGTCCACCAAGCGTGCCAGGGGCTACCAATCTAGATGCTATGAGAGATTTTGTGATCGTTTTAATTTTGAATACTTGTGCTGTAACCCTGGGCAAGTGGTCTCTTACATTGCTTACTTATCCTTTTTCCTTGTGTACTCATCGATTTTAAATTACTTGTCGGGCCTATCAAACTATTTGAAAGCGAATGGAAAATGTGGTTTGGACTACACAAACTATTTAATCCGCTCCTCCTTGAATGGGGCACGTAGACTTTGTGTGAAAGGCAGGGGTAAATCACCGGGAATTTTCCCAAATGACTTGTTATCAGTTTTTAGTAGGTTGGACATGTCTAAGATCAACCACTTGGTGTTTTGGGCCGCGATCACTTTGGCCTTCCGTTCCTTACTTCGAGCGTCGAATTATTGTAATTCTAAACACAGTCTTCTTGTATCAGATGTTAAATTTGTGAAGGGCGGTGCGTACTTGTTAATTAGATCATCAAAGACAAATCAGTTTAAGGAGCACCAGTCTTTAATCCCGATTTGTTGTAACATTAATTCTGTAATTTGCCCAGTATACTGGCTTCATGAAATGTTATTGTTACGTGAGGCCTCAAGCAGTGAGGTGTTATTTAAGCTGTTTAGGCATGGTAAATGGGTGCCTATGAGCAGCAAATTTGTTAACAAAATGTTAAGGAAATACTGTTTAGTCCCGGGTGCTACAACTCACGGGTTGCGTCGTGGTGGAGCGTCTTATATGTTACAGAGGGGTTTCAGTATCGCAGAAGTGAAGCAAAGGGGGGGTTGGAACTCAGACTGCGTGTTTGAGTACTTGTCTCTGAGGCCAGACCAGGCTTTTGTTAAGGATAAGGTGTTCAGTTTGAGCCTCCCATAAGTAGGCTGGTTTGGGCGTTTTGGCCAATTTGTTATGTTACTTAGCCCAAACCTGCCTTATGTCTTTGTCCGTAGCTAGTTTATAGATAGAATAACCAGAGGATTATTCAGGTATAACACTAGCGCAGCCCGGCAAGTCTTGGTTACTGGGGTTGCCTGGAGAATTACCTAGCAACGGGGTCGTGTGACGTCACGGGGGTTCGTAGTGACGTCACGATCAACCGTCGCGTCCCCATTCCTGAGCCGCCCAGCGCGTCGTCGTCCTTTCGTGAAAACTTTAATGATTTGAATGTAATGTATGCTTGTAATAAAGCCAATTTGTTATGTTACTTAGCCCAAACCTGCCTTATGTCTTTGTCCGTAGCTAGTTTATAACTTTTTTTAAAGATTTTAAGTGACTACTATTGTTGGTTTATTTAACAGGAAAAGATTGATATTTTCCATTGAACTTAATGGTAAAGGCCAACTCCTATCACAAAAGGTGATTTGTTGATATTGTTTCTATATATTTCTCCATATAGAAGCTGACTTGCCCACAAATTTGCACCAGATTGCATCGATAATACAAATTAAGGCTGAACAACCCCAAGTACCTTTAATGTAAATACAAACATCTAAAATTTTACTAACTGTCATTGTGACTGGAATTTTATACTCAGTCTGTTGGCATTTTGGTAAGATCTTCAGTAGCTACAAGCTATTTTTTCTCTACTTCCACTGCACTATGAGACATTGAAAAAGTAGTAGTTTAGCTGCCTCAACCTGCATAAAAGGCATTGCAACCTCAATCAACTTCAGATTTCCATCATTTAACGAAACTAATTTTCGTTACTCAGAGAAATGTTAATATTTCTCGGGCTTTAATAGTAACCTTACATCACAGTACAAGAGAAAATGTCCTACGGAGTGTCACATATAATATCGGAGATTTGTTAGAGGTTTAACTATATACACTCTCTAATTATGCGTATGGCTGCACCAGTATTATGAACGGAGGCATTCATATATATAAATATTTGTATTAGGTATAATTATGTATTACGTAGTAGAATAGGCATATATGCAGTAAGTGCACCTTTCCATTTTTTTATGTTTAAGAAATTTCAGATAATTAAGGTAAGGACGGTGTGTAGTGGCCAGCGAGCATTGTGTACTGTGGCCAGGGTGTATTGACAGGCCGTACACACCTCTTACTGTGACTGTGTGTAGTGGCCAGCAAGCAGGGTGTATTGTGGCCAGGGTGTATTGACAGGCCGTACGCACCTCTTACTGTGACTGTGTGTAGTGGCCAGCGAGCATCGTGTACTGTGGCCAGGGTGTATTGACAGGCCGTACACACCTCTTACTGTGACTGTGTGTAGTGGCCAGCAAGCAGGGTGTATTGTGGCCAGGGTGTGTTGACAGGCCGTACACACCTCTTACTGTGACTGTGTGTAGTGGCCAGCGAGCATTGTGTATTGTGGCCAGGGTGTGTTGACAGGCCGTACACACCTCTTACTGTGACTGTGTGTAGTGGCCAGCGAGCAGTGTGTATTGTGGCCAGGGTGTATTGACAGGCCGTACACACCTCTTACTGTGACTGTGTGTAGTGGCCAGCGAGCATTGTGTATTGTGGCCAGGGTGTATTGACAGGCCGTACACACCTCTTACTGTGACTGTGTGTAGTGGCCAGCGAGCATTGTGTATTGTGGCCAGGGTGTATTGACAGGCCGTACACACCTCTTACTGTGACGGTGTGTAGTGGCCAGCGAGCAGGGTGTATTGTGGCCAGGGTGTATTGACAGGCCATACACACCTCTTACTGTGACGGTGTGAAGTGGCCAGCGAGCATTGTGTACTGTGGCCAGGGTGTATTGACAGGCCATACACACCTCTTACTGTGACGGTGTGTAGTGGCCAGCGAGCAGGGTGTATTGTGGCCAGGGTGTATTGACAGGCCATACACACCTCTTACTGTGACGGTGTGTAGTGGCCAGCGAGCATTGTGTACTGTGGCCAGGGTGTATTGACAGGCCGTACACACCTCTTACTCTGACTGTGTGTAGTGGCCAGCGAGCAGGGTGTATTGTGGCCAGGGTGTGTTGACAGGCCGTACACACCTCTTACTGTGAACTGCTTATTTTCAGGAATTTTCACATAATTATTTCTCATTTTGTTTGGGTGATAAAATGAAGAAGCACCTCAGGGGCGTCCTTGGGTGGCCGTATGACCCATGGGGCCTGGATCGTACAAACCTCAGGCTTTGGCCTCGGTATGTGATGATCCCCTGTGGGTCGCACGCCCACCCTCGGATGCCCCCCCCCTACCATGTGGTGCTTCTTATCATAGTACAATGACACAGTCTATGATTTTGCCACTAAGTTGGTCATAGCGACATAATACATGGAGGTTTCCTACCACTGACTTAGGGACATCACTGGTGCGAATCACATGCAACGCAGACTTCAACAACCCTGTTGGGGTAATGGGATGGGGCTTCTGCTTTTGGGAAGAATATATGCCCCCAGTAGCCCCTGCTGATTGTAGAAGGCAACAATAGGGGGAACCCAGCACTGACCAAGTGGTTCATTGGGTTCTATTCCCTGTTGGTGTCTGGGTTAACTGAGGGATGAGATACAGCACAAATGATTGCCAGCTTTTGATCCCCTGCTGTTTGCCCACCCTGTCACCTTCATCTCATAGATAAAATCACCAAAGACAGAATTCGTCCAAACTTGTTTTTGCCTGAAAATGACCCTGGCTGTCCGTATGGCATAAAACATCCATCATTCACTCCCTCACTCAGTCGGCAACATGGTAACCTGGGAAACAGGGAAGTTAATTAGTCATGGTCCAGGTCATCGGGTCGTGAAAATATATACACAGTTACTGAGATGAATTCATATCTGGATAACATTTAGTTATTATATCTAAAGCTTTATACGCTAGGCCCATTAAGTGCTTACACACATTAGACTCCACTATTCCCCTCAGACTAAAGTAAACTTTGGATTTTAATAGGAACATACACACATTAGAAAAAAATGTTCCGCCCACCTGCCCCCATTATTCAAAGGAGAACATTATACATGGTTGTTTATAGATGGACCAGGAAAAACTGGTCTTTGTATTGTGCAAAACTTTGCCATGAAAGCACCTCTCCTCACCCGTCCCTTTTAATGACCCTTGGTCCGCCGTACACATTTACACAGTTCCGCCAACTGGAAGCACACAAAAACATGACTATACAAACTCCACTATATCTGGTAAACCGTGTGAGTGTGTATTAACGTAAACCACCCACAGAACAGACACCATAGGTGAGTTTGTTTGACCTGCGCCGGCGTGCGCCACCATCCCATAATAATTACCTTATGTACTAAATTGCAATGCATTGTGGGATAGCGGTGTACGCCGATGCAGGTCAAACAAACTGACCTAGTGCTACACTGACACCATAAAGACTGCTCTCCACTCACAGTTCTATATGCACATACCAGGCTTGTCTGAACCCCACATCTGTCTGGAGATTGTAGCCAGAGATTGTGACTCATCTCCTTCAGTAAACAGACTACGAACGTGCCGAAAGTTTGGCAATTACAGGCACCTATTAGTTGCCAAATCAGACAAAAGTTGGAAATTCAGCAACAGGGAAGACTGTAGTGGTCCCTAGTGACACGTTGGTGCCTTTGAAATTTGGAGTTGTCTACAAAAGAGGTGAGGATTGTTAAAGTATACTCTCAAAGTAATATCTTGTTTGTCCAAAGTACTGGTATGGAGTCAGACCCCTGAAATTGACAGGTAAACAGGTTCATTTCCTTAATTCATCAGGGCAACTTAAGGCTTACCTGGCTTAGGGGAAACCTGATATACACTACAAGCCTAGCTGCCACTTAGGCTCTCGTTTGAGTAAATTTGTATTTACCAAAATGCGCTTTGTTGGAATGGCCTGATAGTGACACTATTCCAAAAACAGATTGGTAATGGTCAGACTCTGGTTACTGTCCTCTAGCTGGGTTCCTACCTGCCAAAGGGAAATGATCATACAGGGCTGTGTAGAAGCTTTTCAGTCCCGATATATACTATGTATATAGCATACACATGTATAAGGTCTCTTCCCCTGGATCTACCTCTAAAATATTCATGCAACAAAGACATTAAGGTAATCAACATGGGGACATGGAATTCACCGTTTACATCCCCAGCATGTAGCTAGTCATGGTCCGTGGTCATGGAAATATATATATATATGCGGTTACTGAGTTGAATCCATGTCACGACACACAAAGGAAAGGGTGCAGGGGGTTAGGTTGGGATGAAGCGGAAGGCAAGGTTGCCGGGGGAGGCAGGGGAACAGGGTTGAGGCAGGGATGGAGGGAGACGTGCAGGGGAAGGGAAGGTCACAGCAGCGGGAATAAGGGGAAGGAGAAAGGGAGGTAAGGCTGCAGGGAGAGGGAATGTGTGGAGGGGAGGGGGGAGGGTGGAGTGGAGGAGGGGAGGAGAAGCAGGTGAGAAGGAGGGAAGAGGGGAAGGGAAGGATGCAGGTAGTGGGAGAGGGAAGGTGTAGAATGGAGGGGTGGAGGGGGGAGGGGGGAAGCAGTTGAAGGTAATGATAGGGAAATAGAAGGCTGCAGATAGTGGATGCTGTGGAGAGGGAGGGTTGTAGGCAAAGGGATGGATGTAGGCAGGAGAGACGGTTGGTGGTCGAGAGGGAAGAAGAGGATGGGATGGCTTCAGGGAGAGGGAAGGGTGCTGTGAAGAGGGAGAGGTGCAAGTGAAAGGAAGGATGCAGGAGATAGAGAGGTGTGAATGTGGGAGGGAGAAGGGCTCGAGTGGGAAGGTTTGAGGAGGATGGAAAGGTGTAGGGGAAATGAATGATGCAGGGGAAAGGGAAGGGTGCAATGGAAAGTGAGGGTTGCAGGATGAAGGAAGGATGCTTGGGGAGGGAGGGGTGTAAGAGGAGATCCAAGAACTTTCAAAATTATTTTTATAAGAACCTCCTGACTACCTGTTTCCCCCACAAATTGCATATAAGAGAAATAGAAAGATCAAAGTATGGAAAAGATCAAACTTAAACCAAAGTTACTTTGGGCCATGCCACTTTTACCACTGATATTGGAAACGATAATGCATTTTGCACTTGTACATTCAAGGGAGTGCATAAATCAGCTGCTATGTTATGTTGTTTATGAAAGAAGACCTGCATTGGAGGTATTTAAATTCAAATCTTTTTAAAATTTTGTTTAATGTGAAGAATCTGCATTATGGTACTCTCTGGAGGATTGCTTGGATTTTCTAATAATGACTAGTATTTCTTTTTCTTGCAGCCTCCTTTGAGAAGAAGTCTGAATTCATGATCCTATACAACAGTTTAAGGGACTGACTTGTGTCACTTGATATTTCTCATCTGTGCAATACTCAATGAACATGGCATCCAACTCTGAGGCTGAGTCACCTCTTGCAAGTCCAGATGTTCTCAAAACTGAAGGGCCCCAGCTGATCAAAACCCTTGTGGTTGAAAATGTCATACCAGGCATGGTGCCATTTCTCTCACATGATGAACGAGAGGCAATTGAAGCTTCTGCAACCAACAGTGCAAAGACGAGCCTACTGCTTGACTTCATCAGTCGTAGAACTGCATGTCATTCATATCAAGTTTTCAATGCATTCTTAAAATGTGTGGCTGGAACTCAACCTGAGCTCTTCAAAACACTGGTTGGAAGGCTACCATCTAAGAGTGAGGAAGATTTTTGTATTCAGGATTACACAGTAGTCTTGAAGAAGGAAATAAAGGCTAAAGGACACTCAACTGACTCCCCACTAGATGAGAAGATAGATTTTGACTATCATCATGTTCAGCTGCATCTGACTCAGAGTTTATCTGAGGAGAAAAGCTTTGGAAAGACTGAGACTGAACACTATTACCAAATAACTAATCTTCCACATGAATATCAGCGCCATCTCTCAGACCTTGAAAGCAGTCGACAAAATGTATCCCCAACAGAAGTGCTTGAAATAGGAGATCTGCCTGTCCGGAGAGTCCTATTATCTGGCAGAGCAGGCGTGGGTAAAACCACTACATTGCAGTGGTTAGCAAGACAGTGGGCACAAGGTGTTTGGGCAACAAGCTTCTCTGTTCTGTTTCTTTTGCAGCTGAGAATGTTGACTCATACTGACACCAACATGACAGCCATTGAGCTCCTCACTCTCTTTGGTCTGTTTCAACTGACTGCAGAGGGGAGTGCCAACGTGTTACGTTCATGGTTGAAGAATACAGTAGCTAGAGCCATTGTTCTGATAGATGGACTTGATGAAATCCCAGGTTTTGAATCAAGGTTGAAAAATACTCCTAAGATCATTAGCCTTCATCAAAAAGCGCATCCAATAGACCTGTGCATCAATATTATACGTGGAGATCTGCTACTGGGATGTACTGTAATATGTACATCAAGACCTTTTACAGGACTGACATCATTAGATTCAGATGCTGCTTTTGAGGTGCTTGGTCTGACACAATCAAAGATAATGGAGTTTGTTCTGAGGAAGTATCCAAATAGAGCATGTGACATTATATCAGTCCTTGAAAGAAATTTACTTCTGATGTCTGTGTGCGGTATTACCTTTTATTGCATGGCTATATCACGATTGTTGAATGAGGATGTTTGCCTAATGGATGAAGATTTACAAACCTATACACGTCTTACAGCATTCATCCTTGTACAATATATATCAAGGAAGATTTCAGATTGTCCCTTGTTGGTAGAAGTTGGACCCTACTTTCCAAAGCTTGCTCGGCTGGCATACATGGGAATATTTGAGTTGGAAGAAAACCAAGGGATGTCTAAAATAGTTTTTAATGAACATGACCTCAAACATGTTGGACTTACTCCAATTGACATTGAATCAGTCAAGAAGATGGGTATACTTCAGCTTAAAGAGGTGAAGATTGGGCAACGAAAGTCAACTGTGGCAGAGTTCCTCCATCTTAGTATGCAGGAAATGCTGGCAGTTGCATATTTTTTGTCAAATCCAACCTCAACAAAAAACTTCTTGAGCCATGTACTCCATGATGGTCAGTTTGGCATGGCTCTCATGTTTCTTTTTGGCCTTTTCTTTGACAACAAATCTGACTGGGTAAAGGATGTGAATAAATCTGTTTCAAAGTGCAAACTGCAGCTTGAAAATAAAAAGGATATGCTGGATTTACTTGTACTCACCTCGGTGGTACCCAACAACAAACTTACCCCGTTCTCACTATTACATGAGTCACAGAATGATGATCTTGCTAAGGAATATGTTGAATGCCTGATGTCAGATGGTGTGTTAGAAATTAAAAATGTTTTTATGACTGCAATTGATATTTGTGCAGTCAACTTTGTAAGTCAATTCTCAACTGGTTTGAAGAGAATTGTTCTTGCGGGTGTCAATGCAGATTTCACATTCATCCGGATCTTGCTGTCAACTATCTGCAGAGACCACATTGATACTATTTGGTTGTTAGATCTGTCAAATAACTATATTGGCAATATTGGAGCCACAACTTTGAGTGAGATGGTGAAACTAAACAAAACCTTGAAGCATCTTGACATCTCTTACAACTCTATTGGTGATGATGGGGCAAAGGCCTTATCTTACGCATTGAATATGTCTAAAAGCCTACAATATCTGAGAATTTCTTCAAATTGCATAACTGTAAAAGGGGCAACAGATTTGTTCATTCAACTTTGCACAAACAAGAAGCTTAAATTCCTAGATGTTTCAGCTAATAAGTTTGGTGCTGGTGGATCAGTTGCATTTGGGGAAATGATTCGACACAATCAGACACTCACTACCCTCTACGCAGAGGGTTGTGACATCCAAGAGACTGGAGTCACAGCGTTGGCTGCAGGACTCACTCACAATAGGACACTGTGCAGCCTACATCTGGGATTGAATGAAATTGGCCTGGCAGGGACAGCGTCTCTTGCTGAAGCACTGAAGTACAATAGGGCGCTGAAGAACTTGAAGCTTTCCTCATCTGGTCTTGGTTCAAAGGAAGCAATGATTCTTGGTGAAATGCTACAAGGAAATAAGGGACTTAAGATGCTTGATATCTCTGTAAATGATATAGGTGATGACGGTGTCAAGGCTTTGGCTGAGGGTCTTTCCAGTAACAAATGCCTCCAGCTGTTGAATATTTCCTGTAACAATATTGGAGATGCAGGGGCAAGGGCTTTGGGCAAGATTTTCCAGCACAATCAAACCCTCATGGACCTGGACATTTCCCTAAATGGGATAACATTTGGTGGGTTGAGAGGTCTTACTCAATACCTATGCCTGCACAATTCGTTGCTGAGGCTGGACATTTCAGAAAACAATTTAGATTCCAATGATATATCTTGCTTTCAAAACTCATATCCTAATGTAAAAGTGAAATCAAATACAGCAAGATTTCCAACTACACCACATTATGCCTCCATGGAAGGGTAACTTTACTAATGGCCTAATGGGGAAGAAGCTGTCATGTTTTTCATCACAGTTCTCCCTATCACGGATTGCTGACTTTCAGTCCGCTCTGAAGACAGTGTCAGGCGGGGAGTTTGACTGGGGCGGTACATCTGTCAAAAGGTAACGCAGGTGTCCTAAGGTGAGCTCAGCAAGAATGGATATCTCGCGTAGAGCAAAAGGGCAAAAGCTCACTTGATCTCGATCAATTATATCTCTCTTGACATTCCAGGTAGAAGCACTATTGAGATGTCAGTTTAGAAGAATTTCAAGAGTTCTGTTGGATAGATCAGTAAATTGGTTGGCTAAGTCACTCAGTTCCCATGGTAGCCTCAAAATAGGCTCAAAATTTGAGCATAATTTGAGTTTCTTTTTTTTATCTGTCTTCAAAATTAATTATGTTACCAAAGTAACCACAACCATAAATAAAACAAAGCATATCACATATTAAGAGAGATATGAGCAATAGACCTGTCCACTTTGGGATGTATTGCATTTTAGGTGAACCAAAATAAAGTATGTTTTTGTGATTTTAGGGTTGGATTATTAGGAGCAAAGCTGAAGGGCTTTAACAATCTTCCCTATGAGAAAATGCCATTTTTGTTTTCCAGTCCTCCATCTACATATTTAACATCATGTTGAGAGTAAAATCTTATAAAGTTTTGTTTTGGGTAAAAGTGCTAGGAAAATTACTGTGAATCAAGTATGATGAACATTTTTATAAAAATGTTGATCTCATAGAAATAAGGGGGTGGGTTAGCTGGCAAAGTGGACAGGTCTATTCAGCACAACTGAAGCAAACAAGGTTTTGAACCATTGTTGGTTTAAATGTACTTCAGTCTGTTCAGCCTGATTTTTATTGACCAGTCAAACCTCTTAGATAATGTTTGTATCAAAGCTTATATCTGTAGAGACTGAAATTTCTACCTATAACTGCTTGTTAAATAAGTCTGGCCTGAAAATTACCTTTACTTTTGGTTTCTCTGGGAAAGTTAGTTTACGCAAAATTACGATAAAGCTACGAATGCTTTTCCTACCAAACTTTTATATGACAAGTATAGACAATTACATAAATGTTAGGAGAAAATCAACTTTGTTGTTTGTGAGATAAGTTATAAGAAATAAACTTAAAAATATAAGCATTTGATCACCATTTGTTTGGATCATTATAGGTAATATTACTCCAGTTGAAAGAAAAATTGTGTACATTGTACTTTCTTGAGAGTCCAAATACCTAAGATAGCATTTAAATTGTTTTAAAAACAGAATACTATAGTTTTTTGTTCTTAATACACCTCATTTAAATAGTTTTAAAAGCAGAATATAGATGTGATAGATATATATGTAATACTGGGGATCAATGAAAAATGGTCTCTTATGGCTATATTGTAGTTACCCAGTCTAAATAAAATATATAAAAGAAAATATATCTTTTTTCTAATTTTTAGTAGATATCCCAGGTGCACGTGAGTGCCTTTAATTAATGTATGTTATATTTAGGGATATCTAATAGTATTACAGTTAATGAAGTTTGGGTACACATGTACTAATCTTGGCAGACATGTCCTTGTCTCTACCTTCTCATAGATACGATCATTTCATAGATACAATCATCAAACAGACAGAATTGTCAAGACCATAATATGACCATAGATGTTGATACGGTGTAAAACCCCAATAACCAACCAACCAACCTTCAATGACAGTCAGTATTGGCTGATTATTTATCCTTTTGTAGGCAGACCAGAACACCACCGGTGGCATTATCCTGGGCTAAACCTTCAAACATCAATCAATACTGCCATCTTGTGTCACTTGCTATAAGCAGCCATGGACAGAAGATGTAACGGGTGGGGGGATTTTGTAAAATATTGACCGAAATAGGTATTCTGTTGAATTTTTACATTGAAGATTTCAACTTGCTTACAATTTTCACTTGTGTTTTGTGTATTCATATATCATAACAGAATGACATCTGGGGTGGTGGTTCAACCCAGAAGGGAAAGTCACATACCAAGGATTAGACCTAAGCAATGTACAAACCCCATGGTTCATCTGTCCATCCAAGGACATTCTTTTATGTTTATGTTTTTATTCAATCAAATGCCATATAATATAATATGCCTGTTTTATGTAGAATAATTGCTTCAAGGTATATATATACTGCGTCACCGTACATACAGTTACAAATAAAAACATTATCTCAATGAATGCACTCGTGTATTTAGGTATACAGGTCAACATATCCACCCAATAACCTATATATCAAATTACATCAAGAAATAACTAAATCGTCATTTATGCCCCTTGTTAACCCTTTTCATAAAACTGACCGAGTGGCGGATGCAGCTTTTTGAAAAGGGGTGATGCGCTAACAGCCACTCCTCTATTATATTAGGTACTATCGCGTAAACAGTTAAAATGCTCCTTTGACATTGAACTCTGAGAAGAGCAAATCTGTGATAACCTCATACATTTTACCGACTATTTTTATTTTGAATAGAACCAGAGATATTCAAAAATTCATGTGGAAATATGGACAAATTTGTGTGACCTTTTTTGTGGTGCATTCAAAAGCAATATATGTACATTTTCTGAATATTCTGTAACAGTGTTTTTCCTACACACAATATCTCAAGGAACACGTTGAAATACTGTGCTTTCTTTATATTTTCAGTATTTGAGAAGGCTTTCATTCATAAGAAAATGTCCTCCCAAATTAAGCACAACAGTGCAGATTGATGAGAGTGTATTCTGGGGTAGTTCCTACGCCTATTTCCAGAATGTTACATTAAGAACATCTAAATCTGCTGTACTACAATGAGGAACGAGCTCTCTCCCCATCTAAATCCTCCACTGTGACTTTAAAACAACATAGTAAATAATCCACTTCTTTGAAAAGATAAAATCAACTTCTGATACGTTGGCCAGTCGTAGTTTCCACTTTTGACACAGGGAGGCGCCACTGCTCTGAGAGCTGTCAGACCTGTGCTGCCTCAAGCGGCGACTTCTGGAACTATCAGATTCAGTCTTGGGGTCCCGTGGAACGAAACGTTTCCCTCTATGGCATAATATAATGTATTGGTTCACATAAAGTATTCGCATTTAAGACATGATTATGATCTTTTTTACATTGTATTAGTTATACAAATGGGTATGAGTGATTTTATTATGTGAAGTGTACATGTTTTATATAATGTGAATTCATGTTTACATTTACATGATCATCCATACAATAAATTGGTCTATAACATCCTTTTGCGTTATAGATAACTCAGATGTAAAGCGAAAACAAGTCTTTTATTTACTTTTATGTCTGAATAAACAATTGAATTAAAAAAAGAAATCAGATAGATTATTCTTCCAGAAAGCCACAGAGTTAAGACTGTGAAAGTTTAGCCAGAAACAGACTGACCAAAAAGTATGGTCAATCAGAGAACGCGCATGGGAAGTGCAATGGACCTACACAATGCCAGTCACAGTATCTAGGTGATAAGGAATTATGCTGAATTTATAATAAGGAGAACCAAGAGGTGTCTTAGATGAGCTTAGTTTTGTTCAGGTAACCCGACCCACCCTTATATTTTGCCCCTACCCTAACCTTTTTTTCACAATTTTGTTAAAAAAAAAAAAATAAAATAATAATATAGATTAAAATACTTCAAGTGTCAGGAAAGTGTTCATATATGACAAAGAGACCTATTTTGCATACTTAAACTTGATATGGAGAGTGTGTGGAGGAGTTTATTTGTTTATTGGTGTCAGTTAATAAATAATTTAAGGGATTGGACCCATACATTTCCGTTGCTACTCCCCTTCCCCCAAACTGCCTCCCTCCCCACCCCCCCTCTCAGGGGGTATGGATGGGCGGGGGGGGGGGGGGGGGGTCCCACGTCGCGTGTCAAATTTTAAAAATAGCCATGTTGCATGTCACTATATCAGACATTAGACCCATGTCATATGTCGAATTTAAGAAATAACCATGTCCCATGTCACTATCTGTTTAAAGCCCCTGTCGCACGTCGAATTTAAGAAAATAGCAATGTTATTTATCCCTTAATTGCCATGTCCCCGGTCGAATTTTTAAAAAGGGCCATGTCGCAGTGTCAAATTTAAGAAATAGTCATGTCGCACTGTCGATTTTAAGGGTCTATACCCCCCTCTCACTTTACCTCCACGCCACTTCTGCATCCTTAACAGTGGCCCTAGACCCCGAAATTTGATACGGGGACAGCATCATTTCTTAAAATCGACATGTAACATGAGGCATAGTGATATGAATAAAAAATAAAAACGACATGATACAGCCTGTTTTTTTCTCCCCACCACGGATAGTTCACTTATTGTATTTGACCTGCAGACTATCCTAAATCAAGGTGCATGTTGGGAAATTTGTTGACAAGTTACAATGCTTAAGTATATGAATTTTCAACAATCATAGCATATCTTATGATCTAATGTGATGGAAAACTAACATTGGCTATTTTTCAATTTGGTATCTATATATATTTGAGATTTTTCAAATTGGTTTGCAATTGAAAATCAATTCATTTCAGAAAGAGTTATAGTAAATAGTTGTAAATTTTCTATATTTTCCCCAGAGTTTTTGTCTACAAAATCAGTCCAAATTAAACTGCAGGTGCATGAAATACAGTAAATTAGCTATGCGTGGTAGGAAGAATTCGACCTGGGACATGAGGGTCTCTTAAAGGCGACATGGGACATGGAAAATGAAATGACAGTCGACATGTCCTTTTCTTATAATATTATTTGACATGTGACGTTGTGGACTCCCCATCAAGGGCCACTTGACATCTCCTAAATCACTGGCCATTATGCCACAATTAACTCCAATGTGCGGCGAATCACCTTCCGCACCAGAATTATAATCCTTGAGAGGTGACTCTGTTAGGTTGGACGCTAACTATATACCGGCATTATAGAATTACTACGCCCTGTTGGGTAAAAATAGTCCTGCAGTTTTCGCTTGTTGCGTGTATGCCTAACCGGGGCCATACCCAGTTACAGTGCACAAATGATTCCCCGAGAGTGTCAAAATGGCAGAGTGTCATTAACCCACCAGGCAATTATCCCTGAGTCGGCCGACAGATCGCAGTTAAAACCAGCCAATTCTACCCTCAGAATCGGCCGATTTTAACGCTGCCTCAGATCAAACCTGCATATTCCAATATACTATACTTACGGGGGATCATAGGAGCGGGCCGATTCTGCCCGTTTCTCGTTGTCCGTCGCTGCAGTGGCAGATCCAGGATTTTGAAAAGGGGGGGGGGGGGGGCGCGCTTTTGGAAAAGAATTTCTTTAATGAGTTTTGGGCCGAATTTTACATTGAAAAAATGTAAAATTGGCCAAAAAAAGGGGGGGCGTGCGCCCCCGCGCCCCCCTCTAAATCCGCCACTGTGCTGGTAAAATCGCCTAGTGGGTATAAGGCTTAACTCCCTCTCCTTTATTTCCTCATCCCCTCCCACCTCCCTGCACCTGCCCACCAGGCCTGACCTACTGACCTACTTTCCCTGTCTGAGCTGCTCCTCATGGAGCTTGTCAAGCTAAACTTGCCATGAATAATGGCACTATTATGTTTATATTAATATACGAAGACCAGTGGAGAGCATCAGAGGGTGTCTGTATGATCCACATGGGTCGTACAGACACCCGAGGATGACCCCAAAGGGTATTCTATATTTTATCACCCAAACAAGATTAAAAAATTTGTTAAAACACTGAAAACAAGGAGTGGTACGTATAGGCAGTCAGTACTCACCGCCCCTTATATGCACCGCTCGGCGGCTGTGCGGGTGATAATATATATAGACTTCACGGTTGACTTCTGAGCAGGAAGGATCATACGTATTCAACATAATATAAAGTATGATTTCCATCTAGATCTACATGCATATGATTATGACAAAGCTCCTTTGTAGGTTGAAGCTGTGAATTATAAGTGTCTTGATCATGAAATTTACATCTGTTTCATGAACATCATGAACATCAGTACCTGATTGAATATCTGGCTAATGGCCTAAGAATCTCTTACATACGTATGCAAAGAGTGAAATGTCTCTTAATATCATGATACAAAATCTTGATGCGTAACCAAGGTTTTGTTTTCTGAAATGTTGAATATGACTTTCTTTTAAACGTTGAGTTAATCTTAGAGTTTACTGTCTGTTTATCTGTCAGGTGAGAATGTGGCTTTATCCGAATCACTTAGTTGTGATATATTCGAGATAGCAACTGGAGAACTCAGGCCGCAGTCCATCTCGGGCCGAGAGACTGAAAATCCCTCTAACATTAAAGTAATTCATAAGGACACCAGTATGTTCGTGTACTTCCTAGCCAAGGATGTTACGTTATTATAATGTTGCAACAACTTTCTGGTTGGTTCTGTATTTGGTTCTTGTTACATTCTTTTGATGATGACTCCCTATTGCGCCACTGCAACATACTGTCATGATGTTGCACTGTGTCATTATTACAACGGTCGGGTTATGTTCTTCAACCCAAACAGAATGTTCCTATAACATTCTGTTTTGGTTTCATCACAACCTCACAAAAAATAATGTTATAATAACATTCTGATTTGGTGAGGTTTAAACCTAACCATAAATAATGTAGGTAATTGTTAGCCGCTGGTACAAAAAGTACTGAAGGATGTATTCCACTACACAACTTGAGCTGCCATATGAAGATGTCGCAAGGAAATTGCACATATTACAGATAAAGCTTTATGTTACACATAATCATGACACATGCTCCAAATTGCCATTTGTTAACAATTGTATCACTCAAATATGCCAATTTGTCTATAGTAGTCATAGTGTGCTGATATCGCAGCCCATGTTGTATTGTGGCAAACCCCCTTTAACCAAGCTGAAATGTTTCATTTCACAGAGCCCAGATGTTACTACTCGCTCGTGTGCAGAGCAGCTCCGAGCAGCTCTCAGCATCTCTGAGTGGGTGTGAGTGGGTGGTTGTTGGTGGTTGTGAGTGGGTGGTTGTGGGAGTGAGTAGGACGGAGCAGAGGCCTATGTGTCAGGCCCCCACTGCAGCTCGTCCCCTCTCCACCCCCGTCTCAGGTTACGGCCCTTCTCCACCTGTACATATACACCCAGCTAACCTGCGACGTGACAGAAACGTTCCCCAACCATACGTTTTTAGTCAGTGTGTCACTTACTAAGATGGCATGTAACAGTTATGTTATTGAAGGTGAGGTTGAACCCTTATCAAATCAGAATGTTATTATACCGTTATGTTTTGGTCAGGTTAGGACAAAACCGAATCAGAATGTTACGTTTTGAGAACATTCTGTTTATGTTTAAGAATATGACCAGAATGTTATAATAGTGTTGCAGTGCAATGTCACGACACTACGTCATGGTTTTGGCGGGCAGGAACATCCTGTATTTTGATCTTCCCTGTCCCTGCCCCTTCCCCTACTCCCCTGCCCCTGCCCCCTGCCCCCTGTCCCTGCCCCCTGCCCCCTGCCCCCTGCCCCCTGCCCCCTGTCCCTGCCCCCTGTCCCTGCCCCCTGTCCCTTCCCCCTTCCCTCCCACTCCTACCCACTCCCGGACTTCCTACGTCCCTCCCCCACACTCTCTCCACCTTATAACTCCCTCCGTCTCCATCCTCCCGCTTTCACTCGATCGGTGCTCCCCTACTGCTGATTCCCGGCGTCTTTCACAACAAACACACTCAGTCATATCTCACATCTCGGGGATCAGCCATGACGGCTATGGACATGGACTCTATTCAGGTAACGGAAAGTGAGATCGTCGGAGGGCAGGGTCTGCGGGGGGATGGGGGACGGGGGGGGGATCAGGGGGATAGCATAGAAATAGGCATGTGTAGCATGTATAGCATGTACAAGCTTACATGGTTTTGCTTGAATATGGATGTTTTGCTTGAATACGGAGTGTGTATAGGCCTATGTGTATATATTTGTGTAGGCCCTATGTGTACGCACATTTATCTATATTCTGTGTCAATGTATCATGTATGTATTGCATTGCCTATTTATGGTAGCTTTGGATAGCCATTACGTATATTCATTGTTTGTTTTGCTCTATCTATATTCACTCCCTAATATCCCAGCCACTCATCTCATTTCCAATGGGAACCATATAGAGGCTTTTTCATTAATCATTACATGTTTCATACTTGTTTATATTGAGATGTGCGGTCCTACCTCTCCCTGTTTGCTTTGTTTAGAGCCTAACCCTGATGAATGTATTACAGTAACATCACACCTCGCGGCCCCTTTAAGAGTAGTTCCCCTTTCTCCCACACCGCGGCGCTGCTGCCGCTGTCCCCGACATCCCGCAGCTAACGCAGTGCTGCCTTCTGATTGGCTGAGGCCTGAGGACTGAGTCAACCATTGGCTGATGTGTTTTTGTGTTTGCTGTTGGTTTCAGATGCGGCCGTTGACAGAGGACCAGCTACAAGATATGCAGCAATGGTTCAACGCGAGCAGAGCGCGCGCTGAACTGCCCGCCGCCAAGATGGACTACCTAGGGGAGGTCAAACTGGGCCAGAACTTCACCTTTGACGCCTTCCTGAAGATTGTTACGGAAAATAACGAGCAGTTATACTGGTTTGGGCCTGAGGTGGAGGTGCCCATGATTCTGCTGTATGTGGTGATTATTGTCTTCGGGCTGTTTGCGAATGGACTGATTTGTTACGTGATTGTTAAACGAAAGAAGCTGCAGACAGTGAGGAACATCTTCATTATGAATTTGGCCGTGTCGGACATGATCATGTGCATCCTGTGCATGCCCTTCACATTGGTCAAGTTGTTGTTGAAGAATTGGCCGCTGGGCGACGCCATGTGTCGCCTGGTGCCATGGTTACAAGCCGTCAACGTGTTCGCGTCGACCATGACGATCACCGCCATCGCCCTCGATCGCTATCAGGTGATTGTTTACCCTGCCACTTTAAAGGATAAGTCCAAGAAGATGGGAGCTGCGGCCATTATCATCCTCATATGGTTCATGTCGGTGCTGGTCGGGCTTCCCCTGCTCGTTTACAGCCGACTCGAACAGAAGGAGTATATAAAGTTCATCTCGTACCAGATGTGCCTGGAGGAGTGGCCATCACCCATCGGTCGCACTGTGTACGCCGCGGCCATCATGTTGCTGCAGTTTATCATACCAGTTATCATTCTGATCATCATACACTGGCGTATCTGTACCTTCCTCAAGACGCGGATACGCCTGAACCCGACGACTCCCATGGAGATGAATCGAGCAATGAAGGAAGCCAAACGGCATCGTAAGAACAGTACGCTGCTCATGGCCATCGCTGTCATGTTCGCCCTGTGCTGGTTTCCCCTCACCCTCCTAAACCTACTCGCTGACTTCAACTACTTTATCTTCATGTACAAGAACTTTCTACTGGCCTTCAGCCTGGCCCATCTCATCGCTATGGTCTCGGCTTGTCTGAACCCGGTCATCTATGGCTGGTTCAACTCGAACTTCCGTCGCGAGTTCACCCGGATCGTGTGTTTCTGGCGCGAGGACCTTTACGACATAGAGCGAAAACAGCTAGTGCAGGTGGAAACGAGGCGCGTTGTTTACAAACGGACAGTCAGTTATAAAGCCATACAGACAGAGGTACAGCCCATGTTCGAGCGGCAGGATTCACCTTACAGGGACTCGGACGAGTATGCGAGTAGTCGGAGTGGAGAAAGGAGCGTACACGAATAAGGGACGAACCACTAAGGGACTAACCAATAATGGACTAATAATGGACAAACCAATCTGCCATTCTCCGGAGGATGGGGAAGGTCAAGTCAATGGTAATGTTATTTCACTATGAGAGGTATGGTTCTGCAGATTGTCACATATTATTAGGTGGGTTAGTTGGTTATGGGGGTGTAATGCCGTAGCAACATCTATGGTTATATAAAGTTGAAATATTATTAGGTAATGTGTATTACCACCAGCTATTGAGGCTTGAGACAAAGGGACTAACAATTAGCTTAATGGAATATATTGAGACTTTATATATGATTAGTATTATAGTAAAGATGTCCAGAGAATAGTAATTACAGTGTCAAATGTATAGGAAATATTATATTTTGTCCAGCTAGAATACAATGGAAGGGTAAGAATTGAAAATAATGAATGGCATGTTTCAACAAAGAACGGATTTGCTGTTGAAAAGAAATAGTTGAATTTTAAGGTCAAATAATTTTTCCCATCCAGTAAAAGTTCTCGACCAGAGAAAAGCGTTAATGAAGGGCTGACTTCTGACTTAATGAAGTAAAACTCAGAGAGATAAAAAGAGGTTTTGCGCAGAGTGGGAGGTGGCAGAGAGGGAAAGGGGGGGGGGCAGTCTAAAAATCAAAGAAACATGGTTCAAATATTTATATCAATTCGTCATTCTGGCCAAGAGTGTTTTTCATAGAGAGCGAAATATTTTCTCTGGTAATGTTATGAGATTTGAGGATCTGCTTGACATGGTCATTAAAAGGAAATTGTGTGAGTCATTTGGGCAAAACATTAACATTTAACTCCCTATCAGTTCAGTAAAGCTGAACATGCATATGCATGGCGACTTTAATCAAGGAGTATTATAGACAATTCTAGATCTTATTTTCCTTTTTATTCATCAAACTGCTCACACATTTACCAACAAAAGTCTCACGCAAGCAATCCCACGTAAATCTAGATGACATAAAAACGGGTACATTCTTAATGTTGCCTTTCAGATATTACTTTCTGTTAATTGCAGTTTCAGAGGTATGATCATACAAGTCTAGCAGGAATGAACATTACATTCTGAGCGTTCCTTAACAAGCCCTTTATCCTAATACTGCGTTAAATTGTGAGTAACTAGATATGGTATATATATCAACATATTTTATTTCATATTGTCTTGAGATTGTTGATGTGTATAGTATTATGATATTGGTATTTATACCGGTGAATTGTTATAATATCAGTGTGTAAGGAAAAGGTGTGCTATCAATACTAATTTTCATAAAAGTATAAATATCACAGGTTGAAAGGTATTTGTATACATTCCTATTATGATATATAATTATATTATATATATATATATATATATATTATTAGCAAAGCCATGCTTACCAGTGTTAATTGCTACATTATATAGAAAAAAAAATCGGCATATTAATTTTGGTTAATATTGATGTATCAAAAGCACTTAAAGCCAGGGTATCGTGCGTGCGTTTCTAGGGTTAAGGGCTCCACCCCTAAGCCTAACGATGTTGCGGCTGGCGACATGTTTTGCGACATAATCCGGTGACGTTATTGGTCACGTCACGAAATTAACACGGCCCCCAGGGGGTTACAACGTAGCAAATTACGTCCATCTCACGGACGATACCCTCACTTTAATTGCTCTAAATACGCCCTCTCAGCAGGTCTTATTTTTCATGGGGTCTAAGTAAGGTCAAGTTTGAAAAAGGTGGAGGCGCACTAATAGAAAGGCAGGGTGGGCTAACCTTCATTCCTATAAAAAAAATCAAACAGTTTCATTTAGATTTTTAGATCTAGATTTTTACATTCAAATATCTAAATTTGCTCCCAAAACGGTCCCCAAATCCGCCTCTGCAGCCAACTCATAATTGTACTAATGGGTTTTGGGGCTCCAAGCTAGACCCCCGGCCGACATAGAGTAAAACCTGATCCTGTTTATAAGACACATGTCGTAACAATAATACCTATCATTGTAGTGCAAATCCCCATTATCTTTGTTTCTACTGGATCAAACTAAACTCTGTAAATTGATTCAAAAAGGGGCACTGCTGGACAAGTCCCTGTAAAAATTGCAGGTCATTTACAGTATTCTAAATAGGTTAATTTATTGTTTCAAAACACGTGTTATTATGCACTAAGTTGCTACAAAAGTGGCCGTTGCACAATAACTTTTTGTAACAACAATAACTTTAAGATAACTTTAAGATCGTTTTCGTTACAGCAATAGGTTTCGTAACAGCAACACTTTTATATCTCTGCTTCTACTGGGTGAGATCAAATTCTAAAAATTGATATATGAAAGGAAAGAAATTCAGAAAAATATACAGCTCATTGAGGACATTCTAAATAACTTTTTTATTGTTAAAACGATTGCTGTTACGATAAAAGTAACAAAGAGAGGTTTCATTGTTATGAACGGTATTGTGCAGCAGGCCACAGGCGACAGCAGAATAACATCCTGATATCCTGTTTCAGCCTACTCTATACCATAGGGTTAAAAACCTGGCTAGTTATGGCTCGGCTCAAGCCGTGCGGCCTAACGCAGGATCCGAGAATAGCGACAAGGGACGGGCAAAGTGGTGTGGTAGTTTTACACTCCGAGGGCCTCTCCAGTAATTAGGAGATAATTGACCTGCAGATTGGTAAGGACCGACCTGCAGGTTAATGCTGCCTGCCTGCAGGTTAATGCTGCCTGCCTGCAGGTTAATGCTGCACTCACCTGCAGGGTGATGCTGCACTCGCCTGCAGGGTGATGCTGCACTCGCCTGCAGGGTGATGCTGCACTCACCTGCAGATTGGTGGGGACCGACCTGCAGGTTAATGCTGCCTGCAGGGTGATGCTGCACTCACCTGCAGGGTGATGCTGCACTCACCTGCAGATTGGTGGGGACCGACCTGCAGGTTAATGCTGCACTCGCCTGCAGGCACCGCTGAGCGAGAAGAATGTTTGGAGATTGCCTTGAACCCAGCCAGCTTGTGACATAACAGAAATGTTCTGCAACCATACTATTTTAAGTCAGTTTGTTACTTACTAAGATGGCACATAATGATTATGTTATTGATGGTGAGGTTGAAACCTCACCAAATCAGAATGTTATTTTAACATTATTTTTTGGTGAAGTTAAGATGAAACCTAAACAGAAATTTATAAGAACATTCTGTTTGGGTTGAAGAATGTAACCAGAATGTTGTAATAACATTACAGTGCAATGTCACAGCACTACATTGCAGTGACATAATTGGGAGTCATCAAAAGAACATAAAAAGAACCAGATTCAGAAGCAACCAGAATGTTGCTGCAATGTTATAATAACTTCGCATCCTTCGCTGGGTATAGATCTACTTTGGGTTTGTTTGTTCCATATGCATCTTGTCCTAATATAATTATGAAGTGAGATCTGGTATGATGTGAAACTTAAATTGAATATTATTCTTTTTTTATATATCAATATCTCTTTAAAAAGCCATTTATCCATTAGTAAATATGTGTCTTATTTGTTTGGTAACTGCCTGTGTCACAATTATTTATGTTGCAATTGTATATATGAAAAAGGTAGCAGTGAGAAAATTAGTAATCAAATTATATGAATATTGTATGATATTTTCATATTGATAAGTTTGGAAATTAATAGCAACAATCAACATATGCCTAGTTAACGTTTACAATCAGGGTTGTACCAAACAGATGCATATAGTCAAAGTTGCAACCCAACACACATTTCTGTCAAGGGAATTGCTCATAATGTGCTATTTCCATTCAAATCCATTCTACAGAACAATGTCCTTCATTATAAGTACTAAAACCTCCCTGAAACTGTACTGCATGACTGTCACCTTGGTCCGCGAGAAAAAGTCATCAGTCGCAGGTTTCCCTAATCATGCCGAGCCGGCAGAGGAAGCGAGTGTCAGGACTGGTGATGAGACCAGATGAGACTAATTGGCGGAGACTCCCAGCGAGTGCCACCCAGTTTTGCCTCATTCCGTGTCGTTTTATCAGTTTACGCCTCCGACAGCTGACAGGTTGGTCCCAAGAGGCTTTGCTGTTACCAAGGGTTCAGCAAAGGTTACTCAAACAAAGGAACAGTAGCTTAGACTGAGAAGAACATACTCTACGTTTTCCCAGGGGATCAGTTCTTTATGTTCTGAAGCATTAGACACCTTTTGACGTGTGAATGCTTGTTGCCATTAGGGAATTTTTTTTTTTATCAATACGTACTTCTAGCATTAGTTATAGTCAATTAAGTTCGTGCACACTATGACCCAGAAAAGTTCGTACATTTGTAAATTAATTTTGTTTATGAACCTTATTGTCTTTATGGATCTTACTAAACCTTACTTTAAGCACATGATCTTAAGAAAGACGACCTTGTTATGACATCAATGTTAGGAAATGGCTTGTAAAATATATTCTGCTGGATCAAATTGAATCTGTAATTGATGTATGTTGAGACACTGTAGTTCTATGTAATTTAAAGATAACAGCACATTTACAGCATTCTAAATATGTTTGTATGTGGAAAAGTGGCCTAACAGCAATCAAAGAGGACAACAAGTTGATGCAATTGGGTTCATTATGATCGATTTTGTGAAACTGGCCACAGAAGTCAATTGAACCAGAAAAAACTTTTATGAATCCAGGTGAACTATGATTGATGAAGGTTTTGCCCTTTGCGATGCCTACTTCGATATCTGTCATGTTGTCGGTGCGTGCCCCGTTATTGGTACTTTTTGTACAGATCTCATCTGATGGCTGTTGAAGCTGGTGACTGTAGGTTAGTAGCTGGATATAACCATTTATTGACAATAATACCTATTTGTATAGCTGGGAATGTATGAGAGTGTATGAAATCCCTTACCACCTAGTGACTGATGTCGGTCATCCCATCCAGATTGAGCCCCCCTTTGCAGGTGTTATTTGGGTTCAATGAGTCCTTCTCAGTTTACACCAACAATAAAGTTGACCATGACATTTTTTTTCCCGAGATTTCCTCCCTGCTTATTCCCTAAAGAGAGTTGCATAATACAAAACTGACCAAAACAATTTGGTTGACGGATAGCTTCTTAAATGTCTAAAATGTAACCTTATTTTTTTGACTTTTCCTAATAAGAACCAATAGTAAAGCCTGTCAGCCCAACCTATAATGTCCAACCCTATTTTGCCCTAAAAACAACATTTTGATTGCCTACCAATCCTGCAAATCTGTTAATTGATGGAATTTAAGAAATCATAGTGTTTTAGCAACACTAGGTTATATAGAAAAATATAATTGTTGCCTATTTCAGTTACACAAAACAAGGAGAACAGGGATTGACCTACTCTGTAACTTTGTCCAGCCCTTGTCCAGCCCTGGGATGTACCCCATGTGGGATGGGTTGAGTGGCACTCCCAGGTACTCACTGGGGCTGTGAGGGGATTCTCATACTGTGTAAAGGCTTAATGATAAATAATTCATTGATTTTCTACCCTTTATATTTAAAACTAAAACTAAGAAGGAACATTTTACATGTGAGTTCATGTGCTTACTCATCATACATAAAAACACACCAAAATTAATATTATGAGTTAAATGTATTAAATGAAAAATTAATTCTTAACCTTCAAACGCTCCCTTTATACCATTGCATGCTATCCCGCCAACTTGGTTCAGACACCTCCGCACAGTGTCATGAGAAGGTTGTATAAAGCGGTATTACTGTATATGGTTCACTCAAATACTGGACAAATTATTGCACAAAAACATTGAATGCCATTCGCGATCAATGGAACAGATACTAAAAATGGAGAGGTTGAATATGTACCTTATGATCTTTGTTGATTTAGACAGTTTCGAATGGGATCACAGACTTCCAATAGTCTTCAAATTGGTATTGTATCTCAAATTCCTGAATATGGAGCATTTATATCACTGGGGGAGGAGGTAGATACAGAACCTTTGAATGTTACTGGGCACATTTTCTTGTCCAGAAAAGATACAAACTACAATTGTTACAGAGATAGATACAACAGTGTTGGTGCTTTGTATATAGATTAACAAATAATAGTCTTAAGTTTAAAAAAGGAAAATCAAGGGAACCATAAATGGACTATTGTTGAATTATGATTACTCTTCTTGTTATATGGAATAGAATGTAATATTATTGCTTAAGTTCCATAGAAAGGTGGTTGTGTATAAAAATGTGGGAGAGTAGATACGTATTCAAACCCAAGTCTGGTGTCAAAAACATTACCATACAGTATTGGTGTAAGATAAAACTGTGTTACTATTTCATCAGAAATATTGATTCATGATATAAATATATATTACTTTCCTACTTGTAGTGAACTTATCAGAATGATATTCCACTGTGCCAAGTAAAGAAAGTTGATGCTAGCTTGATATTACTTCAATTTATAGTCCGTCTCACACTGTTTTGTAATGTTTTTTTTCATAATTGAGCACCTGTATGCTTCGTAATACAATGTCTTATATACATTGTTATGAATTAAACATATTTAAGTATCCTTGGTAATGTATACAGAAAAGTAGAGCAATCCCAGCCAAGAACCTTTCTGCAATCATATTTTTTTAGTCAATCTGTTACTTACAAAGATGGCATGTAACACTTCGTTGGCTGAGTAATAAAAGGTCGTATCTGACAAATGCTTGTTTTGAGTAATTGCTGATTAAACAAATATAACATGTCTTAAAGCTCTGTGTAAGTCTAAATATCTGCTCAATCATCATAATATCCTATTCCCAGGAAGAATAATATGCAGTAAATACTTTGGTCATAAATATGAATGTATTTAGATCATTAGGATGTTACTATGGTAACACATACATAATCTTTTCCAGATACGACCTTTTATTATTCATTTTTAAGGAGATTATTTGGAAATTAGTGAATAATAAAAGGTCGTATCTGGCATATATAGATTTTATATAGATACATATCAAATCATTTCAATTCATACAAATTATACAAAATAACATTTCTCAACTTAAACCAATATGTTAGTATTGACTTGATTTGATTATTCTAAAATACCAACGATTTATGTGATCTTTTAACTATGATTATTTAAACTCAGCCCAGATACGACCTTTTATTACTCAACACCTAGACCAATATTTCAGTAAACAAAGGTCGTATCCAGCATTTTGTGAAGATACTTCTATATCTGCTATTGATCTTATAAATTTCCCCATAATATTTTACAATGATATTCACATAATACGTTTCTAAAAACCTGAATGATGTGATATGTTTAATTTGCATCAATTATCACATTCTACCAAGAAAAACAAATTGGTTTCTTTCAGATACGACCTTTTATTACTCAACCAAAAGTGAAATGGTGTAGATACGACCTTTGTTTACTGGGTTATACCATTCTAAAGATTTGGAAAACTCAAAAAATTCCAGAATTTCTAGATACCTTAGGGGGAAGAGAAACATATTCAAAAATAAAAAGGAATTTGATTTTTTTGAGATACGACCTTTTATTACTCAGCCAACGACTTACTTTATTGATGGTGAGGTTGAAACATCACCAAGTCAGAACATTATTGTAATGTTATGTTTTTGGTGAGGTAAAGACCGAACCAAACCAGAATGTTAAAGGAACGTTCCATTTGAGTTGAAGAATGTAACCAGAATATCGTAGTAACATTGCAGTGCAATGTCACAGCAGTAGGTTGCAGTTGACCCGTTGACCAAAAAGACTTTTGTGTACAAAATAACTAAGGGCACCTCAACTTGTATATTTCATATAGAAATATGTCAACATGATAAAGCTTGATCTAAGTATTGAATACTAATTCATGTGGCCTTTATTATCATGAAATATAGAGTGATTGTAATAAAAAGGTTATACTACACCAAGAAAATAGCAATGAGTTAATATTAGGGAAAACACTTGATTTTACCTGTCTCTAAAGTCAATCATTGTTGTTAATTGGATGAGTCATGATCCACACAGGGGAAGGTGGAGGGGCTTGACATTTGTAGCCTCCTGCATACAGAAATAAAAACCTCCCGTCAGTTTCACAGTCAATGCTTAGCCTTCCTCCTCAGCAGATCAATGAGGAAGCCATGTCCTCAGATGGCAGACTTGATATTTTGTATTCACAGAGAACCCATAATTCCAACATCCAAGCAATGTCTTCAATTAATGAAAATGTAATAATAAGCACAGTGCTGCATCGTATAATAAAGTTATTGCCACAGTGAGGGTTCACTGTAGGGACGTCACTGATGCAGTGGGTCCCGCTGTTGAATTGTGGCTGTTGTACTGGGTCAATTCTAATTCGTAAATAGTTCTGAAAAATTAGACCTAAAATTTCTGAGATTTTTAGTTCGGATCAATCTTTACAAACAGATTTCTGCACAACAGGAAGGTTTTGACCAAACCATAGGTCGTTGTTTCGAGACTCATTATGTGATAGGCCACAGACGTCAGACTTGATGGTTGGTATTCACAACAGGTTTGTATTCACACAGAACCCATTATTTTTTATACAAATAAAGACGTGAGAATAAGCACAGAAGAGGTCCTCAGGGTGGCTGTACAATATAGTGGGGATCGAGACGGACCAAGGGAAAAGCCTGGGGTCTGTATAACCCTCAGTGGTCCACCCATAGTCTATTTAATAACAGAGAAAGATTAAGGAGAACTTTGGGTTTGAGTCTTGCAACAGTGCAAGGGCTGCGGACGGTTTGGCCAAACCACACACTGTTGTGCAAAAATCCATCAACATTTTAACACATTTATAATAACTTTCCCATGTTGAAAATTTCAGGAATTTTATATTTGAATCTTTTTTTTTATTAGAATTAAAACCGGCCCAGCAGAACAGCCACAATTCAACAGCAGGACTCGTTGCGACAGTGACGTCTGTGTTGCAAGACTTTGGATTTTTTCACTTTTTAACAGTTATGGCTCTTGCTGTTTGTGCAAGTTCTCGTAACAGCTAGAGCCATTATACAACCGGGCTCAGAGGTCTGGAGGCCCTTATACATTAACTAACGCAATATGATGATATTACAGAAGATATCAGCATGTAGGAGTGGCATAATCTTTTGAAATTTGAGTATTCTCAAAAGTGTAACAAAACCAATTAGCACTAAAATGTATGATTTCTCTGTGCCAACATCCTACTGCAGCTCATGTCACGTACTGTAATACCACATTAAGGCAACGTGAGGGCATTGGACAAGGTAAATCACATTCTACACCCCATTTACGACCCCCATGGCCGATGATGGGTGCGTACTGAGGGCGGTGCGTACTGAGGGCGGTGCATACTGAGGGCGGTGCGTACTGAGGGCGGTGCGTACTGAGGGCGGTGCGTACTGAGGGCGGTGCGTACTGAGGGTGGTGTGTACTGAGGGCGGTGCGTACTGAGGGCGGTGCATACTGAGGGCGGTGCGTACTGAGGGCGGTGCGTACTGAGGGCGGTGCGTACTGAGGGCGGTGCGTACTGAGGGCGGTGCGTACTGAGGGCGGTGAATACTGAGGGCGGTGCGTACTGAGGGCGGTGCGTACTGAGGGCGGTGCGTACTGAGGGCGGTGCATACTGAGGGCAGTGCATACTGCGGGCAGTGCATACTGTGAGGCCGTACGGCACCATGCATACTTCTACCTGGGTGTCGCTAGTTTTAATAACAGACCAAAAAGGAATAAACATGCCCTCAAGCTGTGTCCATTTATACTGCATTTGAGAATTAAATGCAGGGATATATAATACGAGAAGTTTCTTTCACAGAAGGTATAACCCAACAGATATAACCTGTACATATACAGACCGACGGGGGGCAATTCCCATGTATTCATTGTAAGGTTTACAAGGTTTGCTTTGTCAATGTGCTTTAAGTGATATGTTTAACCCAGTGTTGATGAAAGGTTTACATTCTGAGAAAAAGAAAATCTCCTTTTGTTGTCATGTGAGAATTTGAGGACAGTTGAAGAAAAGTTATGATAGATCCTTGTCTTAGTGACAGTTAAGGACTGACTTTATTGTCTTCTATACTCATATATGACGTTCTCTGGTTCTGATATGGGTCCAGGGAGGAAACACTTGTGACACTAGAGTGATGTTCTTTTGTGAATAAAGATCATATATATTTTTGTCAAGCAAGGCCTCCTGTGTTTGAGTTTTTCCTTTCCTTCTATTTCTCCGAAATACTGAAAATGTGTCGCATAAAGGATTTGCTGTTGTAAAAGGTACGGCTGTATGATTTCCATCTGTTTGATTCCATGGACGTGAAACATAAAACAACAATTAGCTAAATATTCAGTGAAAATTGAAATCTGGAAATTTGTTGAAGAATTGTCTTTTCAGACGGTAAACAAGCCCTATCCAGACTTTACTTAGTATGTTTTGCAATGCACTTAGTGTTACCACCACTTAAAGACCTTTAGTTTCAATTGGGTGATGGACTAAAGAAAAATGAAAACGAAAGGTCCATCCCAGTTTACACCAACATCAAGGTTTACCATAAAATATTTTCAGAATTGCCCCCATCCTTATTCCACCACATGGTTGAATTAAACAAAATTAACCAAAGCTGTTTGGTTTACAAAATTAATTGCTGTTAAAATTTGTAAAATGCAGCTTTGTAAAGTGACCTTTTTCCCAGGGAACCAATGTATCAGCCTGTCAGTGCAACCTTACCTGGGTATACAGACAAATGTAACTTATTTCAGTATCCCTAACTCTAGGAGACAATGAAAGCTTATAATGGTTATTTTGGTCAACTTTTGTCCAACCCTGGGATATACTCAAATTGGGATGGGCTTATTTCATCGCTTGCACCCAAGTTATGATGCTTCATTGAAATAGTTAAGATGAAGATGCACCAAAAAAGTATGAAACTATCCATTTCATAAAATAATCAGGAATGGGCATTGTTTCTCTAAAAATTACCTTTTAAATTAAAAAACATTGTTTTACCCTCACTAAACTCCCATGGCCAAAGATTAATCAAAGCTCCAAAGCTAAATAAGGGGGTCCAGTTCAAACCGGAATTAATTCACAACCTCACCTCAATAAAATTCACATTTCTTCGCCTCAGCCTTTTTAGATGAGTCCATTATTACAGCATGAATTGTGAGCTACCCACATCAAAGTGAGCTTTAATTGTTTCTGTAAGATTGATTTCCCCAAATAAAACTTCCGAGACTTTTTAGAATGTTTCGACTTTGATTTCCTGTGAATCACTGAGGTGGTTTTGGAAGATGAAGCCTTCCTTATTTACTGAGCCAACTTAAGGCTGCTGTCTTGTCCTGCCACAATGGCCGGCCGCGCGCTTTCCACTTTTGGAACGTAATCTCGTGGTATTATTGGTCAGGTCACCAATTTAGCACCATTCTGTGATGGTTACAACATATCAATAAAAATGTCCAAACACTGGACTATAGGTCTGCGGGGCAAGAAAGGGCTGGTTTGTTTTTTAGTTCTATTTTGAGTTCTACTTTCCAAAGATTTGCAGTAAGTTTGTACCTATCAATCACATAAGTTAGCTGGTGGGGGAGTACATGATTGATGACTTTTTGAATTTTCTAAACATATTTTGCATGTCATTTGTGGCCATTTATCATCTGAACATATTTTATATCTTTTCCCCTTTGTTCCCTTTAATTATTATATTCATTAGCAATGTTACATGGGAGGATTCTCATATTTTGAAAACTTGTGCCCTCTTTGTTAGATTCTACTCCCATTTCTTTAATAAAATACTTGTGCCTGACAAACAATTTTGGTATTGAATGATAGAAAAAATAGACTGAATCTAAATATACCACTTTTATTTTTATCATAATGTTATTTACAGCGCTATGTTTTTGAGACAGGTAGAAGGACCAGATATTTCAAGTTTTTCAGTCCTTTCTTACCCTGCAGACCTATAGAATGCGACTTTAATATAAGGTATAATTAAATATACATGTGAATTGATCTGTGGATTTGATGCATAAAATTATGACGATGATGATGATTGTCGGAGTTTAAGTCCGCTCAGCATTTTATCAGCTATATCAGGACCACTCACAATTTTGACTGTAACCAGTTCAATGATCGAATCTTTTTTTCCCAAATATCTACAGAATTGATTATTTGTTTACAAAACAGAAAAATATCAAAATTAATTTCATGAGCATGTTTTCTCATGTTGTTTTTTCTCCTGTGAGCTTATTTTTGAAAGATATAAATGTTTCATCAGAAAAAGTTGTATTGTCAAATTGACCTTAAGGTTGTATTCTACGGACCGAAAGTGTGATTTGCCAATATTAACCCCCCCCCCCTTGGCAACGTTCTATACCTGCCCATATTTTTGGAGAATTTTCAGTCCCAATAGTGTGCCGAAAGTTATGACTGACAATTTTCACCCATATGATGGGCTGCCAATTGTCTCCCACTGTCCCCCACTGTTCCCCTGCTTTCCCACGCTGTCCCCTGCCGTTCCCACGCTGTCCCCTGCCGTTCCCTGCTGTCCCCTGCCGTTCCCTGCCATCCCCCACCATCCCCCCGTCCCCCACCGTCCCCCGCAATCCACCGCCATACCCTGCCATCCCCCTTGCCCCCCACCCCCCCTGTCCCATCCTGTTCATCAAGTGGCAGGGAGTGACCCGCCTATCTGCAGAGGCGGAATGGCCCTGCAACTGCTTCTCAGGTTACTGTGTCACCCAAAGTCTTTTTCTCTGTATGGGTCCCATCGGGCCAGATCAGATGAGCTTTCAGCGTGGTGGCTGCTGCTCATCGAGTACTTTTTGTTGTTTTGTTTTGTTGACTTGTGGTATTCAGTAGCAGTTCCCAAGTTTAAAGTTTGTTTCCGCTTTTTCGTGGTCAATTATGTTTGATGTCTCAAGTGTGCTCCCTACCCTTTATTTCACCATCAAGCAGCTACATGATTGATTCAAGGTAGGTTATGGGAATAAAGAGCTGAAATAAAACCGTTTTTTGATTACAGGCAGAATAAATACTTGCATGTAATGTCCCCGCCGTCCCCCGCCGTCCCCCGCCTTCCCCCGCCGTCCCCCGCCGTCCCCCGCCGTCCCCCGCCGTCTCCCGCCGTCCCCCGCCGTCCCCCGCCGTCCCCCGCCGTCCCCCGCCTTCCCCCGCCGTCCCCCGCCGTCCCCCGCCGTCCCCCGCCGTCCCCCGCCGTCCCCCGCCGTCCCCCGCCCTCCCCCGCCGTCCCAAGCCGTCCCCCGCCGTCCCCCGCCGTCCCCCGCCGTCCCCCGCCGTCCCCCGCCGTCCCCCGCCGTCCCCCGCCGTCCCCCGGCGTCCCCCGCCGTCCCACGCCGTCCCACGCCGTCCCACGCCGTCCCACGCCGTCCCACGCCGTCCCACGCCGTCCCACGCCGTCCCACGCCGTCCCACGCCGTCCCACGCCGTCCCACGCCGTCCCACGCCGTCCCCCGCCGTCCCACGCCGTCCCCCGCCGTCCCACGCTGTCCCTCGCCGTCCCTCGCCGTCCCCCGCCGTCCCCCCTGTCCCCCCCAGTCCCCCCTGTCCCCTCCTGTCCCTTCCTGTCCCCTCCTGTCCCTTCCTGTCCCCCGCCGTCCCCCCCTGTCCCACCCGACCCCGGCCGTCCCCCCCTGTCCCATCCTGTTCATCAAATGGCAGGGAGTGACCCACCTATCTGCAGAGGCCGAATGAGGAGTATTCATTATCATGTCCACTTCAGAGGAGCGGTATGTACAGGGGTGGCGCGTATTGACTGGCTTTACGCACGGCTCCTCAATTTAAGTGTTTCAACCTTCTTTGAATACTGCTTGCATCAGAAAATATAGAAGCACTTTTTGTTTTGTCCTTGGGTGGTTGTCCAACCCATCGGGATTGTACAATCTTTGGTCTTTGCTCTCAGTTGGTGACAATTAATTTTATAATATTGGTCTTATTTTGTGTTTCTCGTATATTTTTCTAAATATCTGTCTTAGATCTCTTGTCAGGGGCGGATCTGGTCGGGGGGGGGGGGGGATCCTGACTCCCCTTTTGGTGGACCCCTAATCTACAAACAGAGGGGGAAATGCAACACGTGTATGCACAAATCCACGCATATTCAGTACATAGCCTTTGTCCTGTATCTGCCCCTGCTTGTTTTACGATCATAGTCATTGTTGTAAGGTTTGACTATCACATCTTGTAAACATGGCTACACCACATCAGTCACAAGGTGCGGACCAGGCTTTACCAATGGGTTCAGGTGCAGAGTAAACCGACCAATGAGGGGATTCACCCGACAACACAATTACCACTCCGCGAAGCCCCGCCTTCTCGTTGAAGGCACTTCCGGCCGAAGCCATGTTTATAGAGCGAACCAAACGGGTAGGCGCTAAATATAGGCTGCATTGAGGGCCAGGTTGTAGGTCCCTGATGAAAATAGACTTTGGAAAAACAGTTTATAAGGAAGTTTGGTACATAAAGCGAAGAAAGGCAAACTGGCTAACATTGGGAAACCATACACCACCTGCCCTGCAATACACCACCAGTGGAAATAGGTTCATGGGAAGGGAAGCTGCCCTCCGCCCCCCTCCACCCCCCTCCGCTCCCCTCCGCCCCCCTCCGCTCCCCTCCGCTCCCCTCCGCTCCCCTCCACTCCCCTCCGCTCCCCTCCGCTCCCCTCCGCTCCCCTCCGCTCCCCTCCGCTCCCCTCCGCTCCCCTCCGCTCCCCTCCGCTCCCCTCCGCTCCCCTCCGCTCCCCTCCGCTCCCCTCCGCTCCCCTCCGCTCCCCTCCGCTCCCCTCCGCCCCCCTCCGCTCCCCTCCGCTCCCCTCCGCCCCCCTCCGCCCCCCTCCGCTCCCCTCCGCTCCCCTCCGCTCCCATGAGCTAACGTACAGCCACACTATCGTCCATAAGAATGACATTTGGATGCGTTGCAACCGCCGTAGCACTTCACCAAATTCCTGCAGTAACAAATGATGTCATAGATTACGTTTTGATGTCGCTAACCACGTCGCCGACCACCACATCACAATGCTGATGGGCTTCACCCTTAATGTTAGCAGTACACAGGCAATTCTATGGCTTTAAGTGAACTAATCTCATTTCAGTAGCTGCTCCAAAGGTTTGCCCGTTTGCCAACAAGCTGTTCTGACCAGCAGTCCTTGTCAGAAGTTAGACAAAATCTGTTTGTATGAAATGGTTATGAGAGAGAAACGCCTTGATTCCCTTTGGACCCACGGATTGCCATGAACTTAGACCTCAGGATTGTGCAACTCTCCCAGATACGATTCTCTGGTTACTACTATTTTGGCCTAACCGCAGGCTGAATCAAGATGCATTATTGTATTATGTCGACAAGTCCATTTCCTGTTATAAGCCATAATTATTCATCTATGACATTTTCTTGAGATTAAAAACGCATAAAGTTAGGCCCTGTTTGTTCACATTACTGTATGTACTTCAGTTTCTGAAGTTTATTTACAAATATTTTCATTACCTATTTTTATTTTGCTGTAAGTTTTATTCCTATTGGTTTTTCATGCTTTTCTAAAACAAAAGTGTGCCAAAATTATCATGCAGGATTAAATATAGGAAAACTTGGAACTGCATCTGCCTATGGGTCATATGACTACCTCTGGAAGACCGTAAAATTCAAACTCTATCATATGACCCAAACAAAGTCTAAAGCATGTGATAAATCATGAAAATGAGGTGTGGTACCTGAAACCCACCTCTACGCACTACCCACAAACGCATCACTCTGCAGGTAACGTAACTCAGTCTGTGATTGGTTGTCCCATTAACCAATCAGGGCGGCGTTCTTAGGTCCCTTTGACAAAGTGACTTACTGAGATGACTACATGCAGGAAACCTTTCAGATCTGCTCGGGTCTATGAATAATTGACACGGCCGTAGTAATGAAACTCTATGTGGGTCTTGCCCTGGACCCATGTACCTCTTTTACCTTACGTTCCCGACCAAACAAGGGATTTTGTTAAAACTGTCAGCAACATTCTGGTTTGATTCTTTTGATGGCTCCCAATAATGTTGCTGTAATGTACTGTTGTGATGTTTCACTGTGATATCATTATAACGTTCTGGTTATGCTCTTCAACCTAAACAGAATGTTCTTATCGCATTCTGTATTGGTTTTATCCTGACATCTCTAAAGAAAAATGTTATAATAATGTTCTGATTCTGTGCGGTTTCGACCTCACCATCAAAATAATTGTTAGAGCTATGTGCCATCTTAGTAAGTAACAAACTGACTGAAAATGTATGGTTGCAGATAGTTTCTGTTATGTCACAAGCTGGCTGGGTTGTGCTTAAAGGATTATATAGGTGAAGAAAGGGTTTGGGCTTAAACTGGGCCAAACAGAAAACAAATCTTAGGATAAGGGTGCACTAGAATGCAGAATGATTTAGTACCGAGTCAAAACGTTAACACATTTCAAAGTCCTAGATTGGCTATGATGGCCTGGATCTGGTCATGATATGTTTTATATAACAGCATTCTTTAAAAATGATATAGGAATCTGCCAACAAATCACAACCACGAGACAAACCAGAATAATGTGGATGGATTTTATTGTTATATCCAACGTTTTGGAACAGGCAGTCCTTTGTCATTCGTTAAAATACCTTTGGCCCGTTGCACAATGGATTTTCGTTGTGAGGATCATACAAAGATATCTTTAACAAAGATTTCGTTGTTACGATTTTACAACAATAGTCAAATCTCTGGTTCTAATAAATTAAATTGAATACTGTAAATTGATGTAAAAAGGTAAAAAATTAGAGAAAATTCAGTAAAAGTTACAGCTCTCTGGGGGCATTCTAAATATAGAAAAAAAATGTGTGGAAACCATCGTTGTTATGAAAATATTAATTTCATTAATACAAAATTATTTTCGTTGTTACGAAACCCATTGTGCAACGGGCCACTTATCCCTTACGATAGGGGGTACCACATGCATTGTATTTTTCACATTCAATTTTGTCCAAAAGCTCTTTGTTTCTGCAACAAGACTTCCTCTGGTACTCCATTTTCTGTGAATTTCTATGATTTTATTTCATTTTGCCAGAAGGAAGCCTTGGTTGGCTTGCTGCGTCAGCTAGGAACGTGATAACTGTATTCCCTGCTTTGCATTGATATTGACCCAGAACGAATTTACTGAGGAAATAGCACTCAATAACCCTTATAAAGGACCTTCAGACAGGCAGCTGAGTGTGGGGAAAGAAGAGGCAGGTGATTTACTGAAGGTCACCCTCACACTCACACATTTCTGGAAAGGGCAAACAAATACTTCAAATTCAATCTCCTTTAGTCTCAGATGTTCAAATTGACTGTGCATAATGGAATCTCATGTTCTGAAGTGGCATTGGAATTGATCCTCATCAAATTAATGAGAAAAAGGCATCAGTTATGATTGATGAAGAACCATGATTAAGGTTATGATATAATGCCATTAAATTTGGTCATTTCATTTGGTTAATGAATGTCTATTTGAAATGCCAAATGGCTTAAAATTGATTAAAGTTGACTACAATGGGTATCCTTAATAAGCCCATCCCAGTTTACATCAACATTAAATTTTACCATGAAATTACGTAGCAATTTCCTCCTAAATTAATCCCCAAAGATAATAGTGTAAAACAAAATTACCCATGGTGATTTGGTTGACAAATTGCTCCTAAATTTTGTAAAATACAGATCTATATATTGGCCTTTTCTAATAGGAACCAATGTTAAAGCCAGTCAGCCCAACCTATAATGTCCAACCCTATTTTGCCCTAAAAACCAGCATTTTGATTGGGTGGTAAACCTGCAAATCTGCCAAGTGGTAAGATTTAAGAAATCATTATGTTTTAACAGTACGTGGGGATTTAGAAAAACTAAATTCTTGGTTATTTCAGTTACCCAAACTCTAGGAGACTGGGATTGCATATATGGTAATTTTGTCCAACCCTTGTCCAACCCTGGGATATACCCAATGCGAGATGGGCTTTTTGTTAATGGGCCACCGGAGCAAACTGCACCTTCACATGTAAGGCATGGTGGCTGATTTCACTGAATCCCCTTACCCACTAGTGACACATATAAGGCATGGTGGCTGATTTTATTGAATCCCTTTACCCGCTAATGACACATATAAGGCATGGTGGCTGATTTCACTGAATCCCCTTACCCGCTAGTGACACGTGTGAGGCATGGTGGCTGATTTTATTGAATCCCCTTACCCGCTAGTGACACGTGTGAGGCGTGGTGGCTGATTTCACTGAATCCCCTTACCCGCTAGTGACATGTGTGAGGCATGGTGGCTGATTTTATTGAATCCCCTTACCCACTAATGACACATATAAGGCATGGTGGCTGATTTTATTGAATCCCCTTACCCACTAGTGACACGTGTGAGGCGTGGTGGCTGATTTTATTGAATCCCTTTACCCGCTAGTGACACATATAAGGCATGGTGGCTGATTTTATTGAATCCCTTTACCCGCTAATGACACATATAAGGCATGGTGGCTGATTTTATTGAACCCCCTTACCCACTAGTGACACATATAAGGCATGGTGGCTGATTTTATTGAATCCCCTTATCCGCTAGTGACACGGGTGAGGCATGGTGGCTGATTTTATTGAATCCCCTTACCCACTAGTGACACATATAAGGCATGGTGGCTGATTTTATTGAATCCCCTTACCCACTAATGACACATATAAGGCATGGTGGCTGATTTTATTGAATCCCCTTACCCGCTAGTGACACGGGTGAGGCATGGTGGCTGATTTTATTGAATCCCCTTACCCGCTAGTGACACATGTGAGGCATGGTGGCTGATTTTATTGAATCCCTTTACCCGCTAATGACACATATAAGGCATGGTGGCTGATTTTATTGAATCCCCTTACCCACTAATAACACATATAAGGCATGGTGGCTGATTTTATTGAATCCCCTTACCCGCTAGGGACACGTGTGAGGCGTGGTGGCTGATTTCACTGAATCCCCTTACCCGCTAGTGACACGTGTGAGGCATGGTGGCTGATTTTATTGAATCCCCTTACCCGCTAGTGACACGTGTGAGGCATGGAGGCTGATTTTATTGAATCCCCTTACCCACTAGTGACACATATAAGGCATGGTGGCTGATTTTATTGAATCCCCTTACCCGCTAGTGACACATGTGAGGCATGGTGGCTGATTTTATTGAATCCCTTTACCCGCTAATGACACATATAAGGCATGGTGGCTGATTTTATTGAATCCCCTTACCCGCTAGTGACACGTGTGAGGCATGGTGGCTGATTTTATTGAATCCCCTTACCCACTAATAACACATATAAGGCATGGTGGCTGATTTTATTGAATCCCCTTACCCGCTAGTGACACGTGTGAGGCATGGTGGCTGATTTTATTGAATCCCCTTACCCGCTAGTGACACGGGTGAGGCATGGTGGCTGATTTTATTGAATCCCCTTACCCGCTAGTGACACGGGTGAGGCATGGTGGCTGATTTTATTGAATCCCCTTACCCACTAATGACACATATAAGGCATGGCTGCGCAGAGTCTGGAAAAAGAGAGAAATGATTTTTCTAAATTTCTTTATACAGTTTCAATCACTCTATAATTCAATCACTCTCCAAATTAACGATCTAATTTTATCAGTCATTCACTGTCTGGCTCTTTAAACTGAGATGTCATCCTTAATAAAGTGTTGCTTTGTTCTAAATTGCTACAAAGATTGCTATTTTAAAAACTTGGTTTCGTGTGAAGCTTGTACCATAATTTCTTTGTGTTCGTGATCAGTCCAGACTTTCAGCTTCCTTGTGACTCAAATATTCCTAAATGAATCAGTCAAATTGGGGGTGGGCTGGTCTCGGCACGTAGTTGCAAGCTTCGGCAGCTGGTGATTCCTCCAGCCAAAGTTCACAGCCAACCACAAAGGCTGAATTCAAACTAATTGTGTGATTTGTTAAGTGAAGCCATTCTATCAAAGGCTGTATTCTGCCGGCCAAATTTACTCTCAATTTTGGAATTTGGTAGTGGGAGTGCAGGCTAATTATAAACATGGTATGTGTAATGGTTCAGTTCCTGTTAAATTGAAAGTCTTGCCCCTTAGATTTGACATCGCTACACAGCCATTTCTTGACTTCTACATACAATATGGCTATTTGTACACTGTGAAAAAAAATTACCGTAAAATATACGGGGCAGTAACATTTTACATGACGGTATTTAACTGTTTTATAGTTCACAGTACAAAACCATGAAATCAATGAACATTACAGTATCTAACCGTGAATCAAACCGTATATAATTTTAACAGTCAAGCACCGTAAGCTTTTAATTTCTAAATGGAAACATTGAAGATAAAGTGACCTTAAATGTTTCCATGACTACTACGGATGGTTACATACATATATGAGGTGTAGGCCTACATAAAACATAGTTGTTAGTATGAAAAAGATTACTGTCCATGCAGTGGACGGTTTGGCTGAGACATGGTCCACCCTGCTAAGCTGGACTGACCTACTTACACACAGGACGCCATGGGGTGCCCAGTGAACAGGGAAAACAAGGGACCACACCCAGCATCTTCCCGCGATTGAGAGTGGTGCTGGGTGGGTACTGGAGGACGGGATGGGGTGCCCAGTGGACAGGGAAAACAAGGGAACAAACCCAGCATCTTCCCGCGATTGAGAGTGGTGCTGGGTGGGTACTGGAGGACGGGATGGGGTGCCCAGTGGACAGGGAAAACAAGGGAACAAACCCAGCATCTTCCCGGGATTGAGAGTGGTGCTGGATGGGTACTGGAGGACGGGATGGGGTGCCCAGTGGACAGGGAAAACAAGGGAACAAACCCAGCATCTTCCCGGGATTGAGAGTGGTGCTGGGTGGGTACTGGAGGACGGGATGGGGTGCCCAGTGGACAGGGAAAACAAGGGAACAAACCCAGCATCTTCCCGGGATTGAGAGTGGTGCTGGGTGGGTACTGGAGGACGGGATGGGGTGCCCAGTGAACAGGGAAAACAAGGGAACAAACCCAGCATCTTCCCGGGATTGAGAGTGGTGCTGGGTGGGTACTGGAGGACGGGATGGGGTGCCCAGTGGACAGGGAAAACAAGGGAACAAACCCAGCATCTTCCCGGGATTGAGAGTGGTGCTGGGTGGGTACTGGAGGACGGGATGGGGTGCCCAGTGGAGAGGGGTGGACGAGGGAACAAACCCAGCATCTTCCCGGGAGTGAGAGTGGTGCCGGACCGGCCCTGGAGGACACCAGGGGTGGCCTTGAGGGGTGCAGGGACCTGCCCCAGTGGAGGTGGTCGGCCACCTCGTGCGGCAAAATCACCGCACGAGGTGGCCGACCACCTCCACTGGCACTAGGCCCCACAACCAAATCGGGACTTATGGCAATCATTGGATATGTACGAGATCTAAAGAAAAAAAGATTTTTCTGCTTGACATAATTTATAGACATTCATAACTACAATATTGAGATATGAATATCTACAGTAGGCCTATGATAAAGAATTGATAAGATTTGTCTGTAATAATAACAGTCAACTGTTTATTTTACGGTAGAATATCATTCAATAAAGATGGTTTTCTGTACATACTGTAGTAATTACGGTCGGCCGTAAATTTGACGGTATCCCACTGGCATCATACTTGCCAGTGGTTTACCATAAAATCTACGGGTTATTTTCTACAGTGTAGGGGACAACAGGCAATTTGCCATTTCTGGAATCCAATGTTGTGACATAGTAAAATTTCTTAAGTTTGGCATGGGACATCACCTTCTATTCCAAAGCACAAATTGAAGATCGCATCAATAAAGGTATTCACAAAGGCCTGGTTGAGGAAAGGCTCAAAGGTCCAGCTACAGTACTACTGCCCAACTCAACTTAACTTCATTGTATGACTAGATTGTCCTAGTCTAAGTTAGATTTTATTAAAGGGAGCCAAAAACCATAAATTCAATTAAATTTTCCAAACTCAAATAATCATGGAAATCCATTGCTTGAGCCTATTCCTGACCCATGTTAAAATCTAAACCATAAAATATGGTGAAAAATTGTTAAAAACACTTTTATCTTGCTCGAATCAATTAATGTGGATCCGCAAAAATGAGGACCACTGACCTTAGGGATAGACAACCCCTCTCAGCGGTGAATTCGCTGGACACTTTTAAAATAGGCATACATTATTTAGTTTATATTTTATGAGTATGTGCTTTATATCATTAGATATATTTTTAATGAAGCTATCTACTGGCATTTTTCATTTTACAATGTGAACATGTATATGACTCTACTCATACTGGAAATAGAAAAAAAACATTTTCAACTTTTATTTTTTGAACAAGGATATCTCCTTTAATACTGGATAGAAATATATGAAATGTTGTATATGTCTAGATAACATTCATTTGGAGGGAAGCGTGTCTCCGATTTTTTTTATTTAGGTCATAGTTTTCATTTTATTAATTGTAGAAAATTAATATGAAAAAAAATATAAAAAGTTTCCTGTTTTTTGACATAAAATACAAACTAAGGCCTAAATAAACAAAATCTGAGACACACTTCCCTCTGTACAAATGATACAAACAAGCTCCCAAAGTTTCATAAAAATCAATTGAGTGGTAGCTGAGATATTCACATACAAAAAATAAAAGTCAAAAAATCTATTTTTCTTCTATGATTTATCCAATAATGGAGTGAAAACAATTATATTTATATCAAAAGAAAGAGAAAAATATATTCTATTATTTGGTATCAACTAAATAACTGTACTCTCAATAGAGACAGCACAATATGGATTACTGCACATAGCCCGCTGAGAGGTGTTGTCTATCCTTAACTGGACCCATCTAACATATTTCTATACTTATCTGAGTTTTGAAAGGTTGTCAATTGTATTGGTTTTGGCTCCCTTTAAATGACTTAGTGAAAAAATCATATAGGTACAAGGACATAGAACACCAACAAGGAATAATGTGCATGTCATACAAAAACGACAAACAGGTCAGATTCTCAACAAAGCTCCAAAATCCATATTTTTACCATCAAGTTTGACCATTTGGGAAACCCTGATATTTTGGAAATCATTGGGAAATCAAGCAAACAATGTAATCAATCTATAGGATCTAATCCTGAATATTAAACTATGAGTTTGAGCTATGATTATCATGTTTGTACATTTTCAACATCTCAAAATCTAAAACCCAAAGTATCCATCGTAGCAAAGAGCTGCGACTCAAGTTGCAACCCCGGCTCCCCTGAAGGACTGAGTCCAACTCAACTCAACTGTCAGCCAGTGGAGCTGGGGCTCTAGGTGGGCAGGTGGCTGAGATAAGCTCATCTTAGCTGAGGATATAATGAGAAAGTAATTTGACTACCGCCTACAGAATTTCTGGTCTTACAACGCAGTGTTTGCTCCAGTCTCGGAGGACACATTTCTGTGCTTTTCTGATGCTACTACTGCCTCATATAGTGTATGATCGTTTTATTGCGTTGAGACATAGTTGTCAAACCCTACCCTTTGTATTGATGTTCAACAGAGAAACACGAGACATAGAGAAAGGATGGTGGGTGCGAAGGTCATCATCCATACTCCTTGGGTACGAGTCAAATCGAGTAATCTCAGGCTACACGTGCACCATAATATTGTCTTCCTCTGACAAAATACATGTTTTTAAGTGTTCGTATAAACTATATATTTAGCATAGACACACTTTAATGCATACACTGCACCAACTGTGGGATTTTCTAGAATTTGAATATTTAGATGAAGACAGTTAAAGCTATTTTTACATGCCTTAACATGTCTTTGCCTTGACATAAACTGAGTTTAAAGTAACACATCAACGACTTAATGGTCCGACTTGTTAGTAACTCATAAGTTCTGATCTAAGTAAGTAACTATGAATCGCATTGAAACATTACTTTAGGTGGCATTTAAAGATCACTTACTGTAAGCAGAGATTTATTGTTTAAGACCAGACCTTCATATGCCCTTACAGTTGTTAAGCCTTTGGAATAATGAGAAACTAAGAATAATTACTTCATAGAAACAAAGTTCCTTTTTAAATATTCATTAACTTGTCCAAATTATTTTTCTTCGGCATAATTAGCTGAGAAAGTTGTGTACATGCTGGACCATAATTCTTCCAAGAAATCAATTTATATTTTAAAAAATTTGTTTATAGAAAGATTAATTGGCACTTTCCTTTTTGTATTGCAGTATTAATAAATGGCAGCTCAGTGTGCTAACATAGTAGACATCATACTATTTGAATTATCAATTTTATTTCATTTTGCAAAATGAAATGAATTCCATTGTTTGTACAGTGATACAACGAAAAGATATATAAATATATTCAGAGATCCATGAATAAACGAAAACATGAGGTGGCTGCACCGACAGTAAGCAAGTAGAGATACAGTGTCAACTGATATCTTTATGTAAATGCCTCTCAATTCACATTTTGAGTTGTGTAGACATGACTTTTAGTTAGCCATACACAACCGACACCGCTTAAGTTAATTTTGTATCCACGTTATGAGACTTAGTAACTATCATACATATTTTTGTTATTTTCTTGGTTATATTAAGAATCTATAATTGATATTAATGGTATCTACGGTATCAATGATATCACCTGCTTAGTGCAAAATCGCGTTCCTAGAAACTATGTTATTCATAGAATGCCCCTACATGCCGCAGTCTAACCGTCCAGTCTTTATGCTGTGATTTACTAGTAGCCCGTATTGATCAAAATTTTGCAATAAAGCACAAAGCTCTGTTTCCATTACACAAGGAATTCTACATTGTGTGTTTAAGACCAATTGAGCAATATGGCTACCTTTGTCATTGGATTAAAGGGAACGTTTAGATTTCACAAAACAGAAATAATAGACTGCTGCTGTAGCTATTTCACAAAACTGCAAAAAGTATAATCAATAGATTTGGTTTAAACGTACCTTTTTGTTATTTATCACTCCATGAATAAAAATTGTATCAGTGATATTGACAAAATTCAATTACCTGTTTACTGTTTGTTAACTCAGATGTAAAATGGAAACAAGTCTTGTAACTTTTATTACGTCTGAATAAACAATTGAATTTAAAAAAAAAGAAAACTCAGAAGTAATAAATTTTGAACAGCCAAGTCTATATTTTCTTATATAGACATATTATTATTATTCTGCATTATTACTTGCATACATTAAAATAAGTCACATTCCTTTAAGCCATTCAGTAAATACCAATAATTCCCAGTGTAATGAACTGACCCTTATTACCAGACGATGAGTTAAGTACGAGTCAGAGGTAGACACATAGAGGCCTGCCACCATGAACTGACCCTTATTACCAGACGGTGAGTTAAGTACGAGTCAGAGGTAGACATATAGAGGCCTGCCACAATGAACTGACCCTTATTACCAGACGGTGAGTTAAGTACGAGTCAGAGGTAGACACATAGAGGCCTGCCACAATGAACTGACCCTTATTACCAGACGGTTAGTTAAGTACGAGTCAGAGGTAGACACATAGAGGCTTGCCACCATGAACTGACCCTTATTACCAGACGGTTAGTTAAGTACAGTTCAGAGGTAGACACATCGAGGCCTGCCACCATGAACTGACCCTTATTACCAGACGGTGAGTTAAGTACGAGTCAGAGGTAGACACATAGAGGCTTGCCACCATGAACTGACCCTTATTACCAGACGGTGAGTTAAGTACGAGTCAGAGGTAGACACATAGAGGCCTGCCACCATGAACTGACCCTTATTACCAGACGGTGAGTTAAGTACGAGTCAGAGGTAGACACATAGAGGCCTGCCACAATGAACTGACCCTTATTACCAGACGGTGAGTTAAGTACAAGTCAGAGGTAGACACATAGAGGCCTGCCACAATGAACTGACCCTTATTACCAGACGGTGAGTTAAGTACGAGTCAGAGGTAGACATATAGAGGCCTGCCACAATGAACTGACCCTTATTACCAGACGGTGAGTTAAGTACGAGTCAGAGGTAGACACATAGAGGCCTGCCACAATGAACTGACCCTTATTACCAGACGGTTAGTTAAGTACGAGTCAGAGGTAGACACATCGAGGCCTGCCACTATGAACTGACCCTTATTACCAGACGGTGAGTTAAGTACAAGTCAGAGGTAGACACATAGAGGCCTGCCACAATGAACTGACCCTTATTACCAGACGGTGAGTTAAGTACGAGTCAGAGGTAGACATATAGAGGCCTGCCACAATGAACTGACCCTTATTACCAGACGGTGAGTTAAGTACGAGTCAGAGGTAGACACATAGAGGCCTGCCACAATGAACTGACCCTTATTACCAGACGGTTAGTTAAGTACGAGTCAGAGGTAGACACATAGAGGCTTGCCACCATGAACTGACCCTTATTACCAGACGGTTAGTTAAGTACGAGTCAGAGGTAGACACATCGAGGCCTGCCACCATGAACTGACCCTTATTACCAGACGGTGAGTTAAGTACGAGTCAGAGGTAGACACATAGAGGCTTGCCACCATGAACTGACCCTTATTACCAGACGGTGAGTTAAGTACGAGTCAGAGGTAGACACATAGAGGCCTGCCACCATGAACTGACCCTTATTACCAGACGGTGAGTTAAGTACGAGTCAGAGGTAGACACATAGAGGCCTGCCACAATGAACTGACCCTTATTACCAGACGGTGAGTTAAGTACGAGTCAGAGGTAGACACATAGAGGCCTGCCACAATGAACTGACCCTTATTACCAGCAGTGAGTTAAGTACGAGTCAGAGGTAGACACATCGAGGCCTGCCACTATGAACTGACCCTTATTACCAGACGGTGAGTTAAGTACAAGTCAGAGGTAGACACATAGAGGCCTGCCACCATGAACTGACCCTTATTACCAGACGGTTAGTTAAGTACAGGTCAGAGGTAGACACATAGAGGCTTGTCATAATGAACTGACCCTTATGACCAGCAGTGAGTTAAGTACGAGTCAGAGGTAGACACATGGAGGCCTGCCACAATGAACTGACCCTTATTACCAGCAGTGAGTTAAGTACGAGTCAGAGGTAGACACATGGAGGCCTGCCACAATGAACTGACCCTTATTACCAGCAGTGAGTTAAGTACGAGTCAGAGGTAGACACATAGAGGCCTGCCACAATGAACTGACCCTTATTACCAGACGGTTAGTTAAGTACAGGTCAGAGGTAGACACATAGAGGCCTGTCACGTATCGTCTGACCCTTATTACCGGACGGTGAGTTAAGTACGAGTCAGAGGTAGACACATAGAAGCCTGCCACAATGAACTGACCCTTATTACCAGCAGTGAGTTAAGTACGAGTCAGAGGTAGACACATCGAGGCCTGCCACAATGAACTGACCCTCATTACCAGACAGTGAGTTAAGTATGAGTCAGAGGTAGACACATAGAGACCACAATGAACTGACCCTTATTACCAGACGGTGAGTTAAGTACGAGTCAGAGGTAGACACATAGAGACCACAATGAACTGACCCTTATTACCAGACGGTGAGTTAAGTACGAGTCAGAGGTAGACACATAGAGGCCTGCCACAATGAACTGACCCTTATTACCAGACGGGAAGTCAAGTACGAGTCGGAGGTAGACACATAGAGGCTTGCCACCATGAACTGACCCTTATAACCAGATGGTGAGTCAAGTATGAGTCAGAGGTAGACACATAGAGGCCTGCCACAATGAACTTACCCTTTTTACCAGACGGTTAGTTAAGTACGAGTCAGAGGTAGACACATAGAGGCCTGCCACCATGAACTGACCCTTATTACCAGACGGTTAGTTAAGTACGAGTCAGAGGTAGACACATAGAGGCTTGCCACCATGAACTGACCCTTATTACCAGACGGTGAGTTAAGTACAAGTCAGAGGTAGACACATCGAGGCCTGCCACAATGAACTGACCCTTATTACCAGACGGTTAGTTAAGTACGAGTCAGAGGTAGACACATCGAGGCCTGCCACCATGAACTGACCCTTATTACCAGATGGTGAGTTAAGTACGAGTCAGAGGTAGACACATAGAGGCCTGCCACCATGAACTGACCCTTATTACCGGACGGTGAGTTAAGTACAGGTGAGAGGTAGACACATACAGGCCTGTCACGTATCGTCTGACCCTTATTACCAGACGGTGAGTTAAGTACGAGTCAGAGGTAGATCTAGACACATAGAGGCCTGCCACAATGAACTGACCCTTATTACCAGACGGTGAGTTAAGTACAAGTCAGAGATAGACACATAGAGGCCTGCCACAATGAACTGATGGCTACGGAAAACAATGAAGCGATGTCAATCTCCCAGATGTGGTTTTGGCAACACAAAGTGTCTTTCAATTCATTATAAATATAATGTGGATTTTTTTCCGCAACTCAAGTTTTGATGGACAAATTCCAAAGCATATATTATTTTTATCCTTTTTTTTACTTTTTGGTTGGAATTTTTTATTTCTGGTAATGGTTCGCACAAGTACATTGTTCGGTTTTCAGCCAGTACCAGCATTTTCAACAAACTTTCACTGTTTTACAGGTCATCCTTTTGGTGTTAAACCATATCAAGATAACACCTCTATACATTTTAAGAAAAAAACAAGTAAGGTTACATCTGAATGATATGTACTCTAGCATACAAGAGTTGTTATTTTGCAAATCACAAGTATTCTAGAAATAATCTATGAGTAATCCTTCGAAAAAAATATTGGTCATAGGAAAAATCTCAACAGGACTATACAGTAATTTTTACTGATTCTCAAGTATGTTTTGTAGTTTTTGTTTAGATCTCAACTTAAAACTAACAAACGTAGGCAAATTTCTGATCAGCAGGTGATAAATTATTCCAGAGAACTGCACCTCTATATTGAACGCTCTTTCTTTACATCTCATTGTTGAGGAATGGTACAAACAAAGTGGGGGCATCGTAAACACGTGTACGACCAACATCTCCCTCTACACCCTTGGTTCCCTCATGGTTCTTCAGATTGAAGGGTCATGAAACCATTGTTAAAAACCGGTTCTTGCTGAAATATAGTATACCTTGCCATAAGGGGTATAATTAGCATTATATTTTTCACATTCAAAATTTTGTCTCAAAGCTTTTAGTTTCTGGGAGAGGTACATTCGATTTAATTTTTTCCTTAAATACTCAGGTGTCTCTGTTTTCTATGAGTTTCTACGGTTTTCTTTCATTTTACCAGAAGGAAATCACTGGTTATATTGCTCACTATGTGATTGGGAAAAGTAACCACGGTATTTCATTTTATGAGTTGATATTCACCCAGAACGAATTTAGTGAGGAAATAACATTCAATAACTCTGGTATGAAGCCATCAAACGGGCAGCTGAGCTGGGAAGAACAGGCAAGCAATTTAGTGAAAGTTATCCATTGGTTTTTGTTATTGGCAAAAGAAAACTTGAAATTTTAAGCCCCAATCTCCTTCAGTCTCCGATGCTCAAATTGACAGATCATAATTAGTCTCCATGTTCTGAAGTGGCGCTTTGACTGTTTCTCATTTAACAAATGACATTACCAGAAAAAAGGCAACAGTTATGATTGAACAAGGAACACAACTAAGGTTTTGATATAATATCATTAAATCTGAACATTTTATTTTGTTAATGAAGGTCCATTTGAAAAGCAAAATGGCATTTAGTCCCTATGCGTCTCTTTTGATATCTCTTAAAGCAAACTGCATCTTCACTATTTTCAAACACGGAAGACAGGGCAGGTGATGTCATTAAATCCCCATACCCACTAGGCCATTGAATTGACAGACTATTCTTACGACAGATGAATCTCAACTCAGTGTAAAAATATCATACTTTATATGGATCAGCGATTGAAAGTCGGCCTTCTCTATACTCTCTATACAGGTTGCCTATAATTCAATGCAAACATCATTAAAAACAAACTAAGCATAATCCATAAATGTGGAACGGATCATACAGACAGCCAACTGTCTACAAATCAACGTGGAGGTATAAGCTTTAAGCTGCTTGCATAACAACTCTAGATGGGTCTGGTATCTAAGTGTTCAGATATTCGATGGAAAACCTGAAAAACTAAACCAAGACCTTCTAAAAGACAATCACAGAATAAAAATAAATGAAATACAGTTCTCCTGCAGAGTGGCAGCACTTATGTCAACCGTATAGTTTTCTTGGCCCAAGTTAGCCCAATCAGTATACTTTATGAAATATGGCCCAAAATGCAACGTCCATGAATTGCCTAAAACTCGAAATTGCTTTAGATTCTTCTGGTGGAAAGCTTTTTTCAATAATTTTGATAAAAATGTTCAAAATGTTGGCACTGTGCCAATAGGAAAAATATCCCAACAAGAGTCATTTTGCCAATTGTATTGATTTCAGAGGTTTCAATGTTAATTTCTTTAAATAATTTTTTACTTTTCATCAGACATTATCCTGTTTCTACAAAAGATAGTTTGTATTTACCAGGTATAGGTCGATATGGTTAAATCAGCTAGCAATAGGAATAACAAGTAAACACGGTGATTAGTTTGGACATATATAAATATGGTAAATATTTATTAATCCTCCTATTACAATAAGCTAAAGTTTAAAATTAGACGAAGTGAGCAGGTCGGTGGTGTGGGAGCAACTGAATAACAACGGTTACGCTCCGAGTTTATATAGTGACCTGTCAACGGATCCGCGTAACCACGGTAATGGAAGCGGCTACGTCACCGCCCTGTCCCGGAAATAACAATTTTGAGGTATCGGAACCCAAAATATTACGATTATCGTAAATGGAAGCAAAGTTATAGCTAATTTGAAATCATGTCATTTACATAAATTTACCCATTTTTCATGATTTTGAATGAGTATGGCAAGTTCAAATGCAAGTACATTGTTAAAGGTATTCCTCGAATCCCAATTCCAATAGTTTTTGGTGACTTGATAGTGTGCCATTTTAATAGCTGCATCTTTGGTTCATATTGGGGAGGAATAAACAAATGTTAAGTTTTTTCTTTCAAGAATCAGTATTCATGAGGGAAAGCACGGGCAGGTTACTTCATTACTTGACATTACATGATATTCATATTAGCCTCATTTATGTGTCTATAATGCTTTTCTTTCTTTACCAAATTATTTCATCAGAGATAATACCTCATGCATCTCTGTCAGACCTGGAAATAATAGTAACTGGCTACACTATGAGGACATATCACACAATGACATAACTTTGTATTCCAGGAGGAGGCGCCATTCTGTTCATCATTGTATTTGTATATTACAGCATTATCGTACCCTAATTGGGTCATTTAGGGTATAACACTTAACAAGAGATGTACATGATGGACCACAGCTCAAGGCATTTACACCTTTCCTCTACAACATTTTTCAAAATGCAAGCACTACAGTAACTTTGCTGCAATAAAATACGCCATCCCCTAAGCCAATGTCACCTGTCGTTATAACATACCCTATTACACAGGTGGGAAGACAGCAGTAAAATACGGGTTAAGTGACCTGGCTAGTATCTGCCCAAGCCAGAATATGACGTTATTATAGCACTGCAGCAACATTCTGTTTAGTTCTGCTTTGGTTCTTGTTACATTGCTTTCATGGCACCCAAAAACATCTTTAGTAATGTAATGTAATAGTGTAATTACATTCATTCAAATTGAATGAACTCGATTATAACATTCTTTATGAGTAACATCTCAAATTTACTAAAATATGACTTTACTATTTTTTTTGGTAAGCCTCAACTCTACCTAGAATAATGTAACTGTTAGGTGCAAATTTGGCAGATTACACACTGACCATAAAAAGGTATGGTCAAGGACCGGCTTGTTATATCACTGTTTGCCAGGGTGGCCGTATTGCAGTCACACTGCAGCTCATCTTGTGTAACATAACAGATCAGTCATACACTGAAAACACAGGGTTGTCAAAAGTGGTGCCTAAAATGACAGCCCAAGGTTGTCACAGGCTGTCTATGATAACTCTAGGATATATAAGTGAATGGTGCCAAAAACGACATCCCAAGGTTGTCATGGGCTGTGTCTATGACATCCTCAGAGTTGTAAATGAATGGTGCCAAAAACCACAACCATGGGTTGTCAAAAAATTCTGAAGGGTTGTGAGGACTTAAAGGACAACCCAGGGTTGTCACAAGGTTGTCAGAAAGGTTAGTATTTTCTTGAGAATGAGTGGGGATAGAACTGGGAACCTCTCGCATTGCAGATGGGGTTGCAGTCCCCTGAGCTATAGGGGCTTCTTAGGGAGAGGGACCTTCTATCAGGTACAGATTTACAACCCTATGGTTGTCATAGAGTTGTTAAATAGAAAATAAAAGTTTTCATTTTCCTGTTTTTTTAAAGAAATTCTATTAAGGACAGGGGCGCCATTTTCTGGATATATCACAATTGAAAGTTCTTGTATCTTACTTATATTTTGTACAAAAACCAAATTATCTATACATATATATATATATATATATATATATATACAATTACATTTTTCTGGGTCTTTCTTTTAATATACGTAGTATAAAAGTATATTATGCACCCTAAATGATTGTGAGGATCTCAGGAAGAACAGAATATTCAAAATAGTTTTAAAATATATATTTTAAAAATTTGACAGCCCCCATGAACTATGACAGGCTATTAAAACACTGAGAGAAATCATTATGTAATAAGATTAGGCTAAATCTTTATAATCAACAGCAAAATATGTAGCCTTCCGTATTCAGTTAGTATAATAATTCAACATTATCTACTACCAAAATGTTTGTATAGGATTATAAAATATATGTCCCCACGAATTATGACAGCCCCCACAAACAATGATAGGATTTAGAATAAACCAAAATTATTAAAAAAATATGTTGAAATATTAATTATTTTGAACTAAACATAGTCCCAAGAGTGCATATCAATAATTGGTGAAATAATATTAACTTATTCCTAATAATTCTTGGATGAGAGCATGGGGACACAATTACACAAAAACTACACCAGATGACCATTTCTTAAAATAGTGCATTATTATCTATAATTATTTAAATATGGAGAGTTACATCAAAAGGTGGGGTGCCTGATATGGGTTTAGTGTGGATGAACGTAACTATGACCAAAACAGTGAAATGATTTCATTATATTTTCATTTATAGTACAAAAACGTGAAATCCGCCAATTGGGCACGTTTCGTGAGAATTGACAATAATTATGCATGTCACATTAACTTTTAGAGGAAATTCCAATGTTTGAGAATTTTATATTTTTAAACTAGTTTATTTCACACAATTTCTAGTTAAAAATATATTACAGCATCAAATTACACAAAAAGTCTATCTTTTTCACTTGAGAAAATATTAATACATTTATCAAAAACATAAAGTTCTTATTTTATTTCCATCAAAATAATTAGCAAATAGATTCAAATTTCAAAATTTATTTTGCAAGTCAATTTTTGAATAATTACCACAAAAACTAGACCGCTCTAGCCAAAAGGTTTCCATGGTGACCTGTCATTATTTTTGCATTTTTTGGTACCTATATGGGTATAAATTTCACTGTCCTGGATTTCAAAGAAATCTCAATGTTAGTTCTATGAGGGCGCAATTGTCCTTAAAATGTCATTCCCCTTTATTTGGATCATCAATGGAATGCTCTACCCTGAGACTATGGTTACTATAATTTGGTTGCCATGGAAATGTAAAACATCCTCTTAGGCATTAATATTGGTCAAATATTTCTTAGGATATACACATTAAAAAATGAAAAGGAGACCTGTTTCAGGATCACAAGTTAGGGGTGACGTCAAAATTCAGGGCCTGTGAACCTGAGATACCGCAGCAGGCTGCAGCAGAAAGTTAGTCATAACGTCTATATCCAACTGACTAGCTGCAGCATTCTATTACCAATTGCCAACCCATTAAAGGTGCCAGACACCACCCTTAATCCATATATTATTGAGAAGAAAGATTATTATGGAAATCTTCTTTTATGTTTGTATATTTTACATATCCTAATCACCTCACTAGGGCTAATAAACTAATTAGTTAATTACATTTAGGGATATTTCGGGTCATTTAGGGTGATGTCAAGTCACTGATTATTGGCTGCAAACTGCTGTGGTGAATTTTGATGTCTGCCCTCATACAAATCTTTTTTATGAATATTTTCATGTTGTAGATATCATAGTCCATACTAGTGGCTTCCTATTATGTTATTACTAGTTATAATGTATTGCCATTACACATAGGAAGCCTATGAGTTGTATGGTTTTTGACACCATTCACTTACGACCCTAGGGTTGTCATAGACAGACGCCATGACAACCTTGGGCATTTGTTTTAGGCATAATTCACTTACAACCCTAGAGTTGTCAGGCAGCACTTTCAACTTCTCATTTTCTTCGGTGTCAACCTGCTGACAACCTGATTTTCATTTTTGCTTCTCTGACAACCTTTTTGGCCTAAAGTAGTTGGGAGAAAATTACAACCTTTGGATTGTCATCGAGCCTTAAAATTCACAATGACAACCCTCTGACCACCCTCAGATCATCACAGGGTTGTCACAAGTCTATCACACAGTATCAAGGGCCTGAAATGAGCCTTGCCACAACCCAAAAGTCACCTGTGACAACCCCAAATTCCTCAATGACAAAGATCTACTAAGTGGCTCTCTGACGACTTTGTGTTTCCAGCGTACAGCCAATATATTAGAAGATGTCCCTGAATGGGCACCTATATCCTATTTTAAGTGGGAAATAATAACAGAAGACAGCTTAATATAAGAACCGTGGGGGCATTCAAGGGGGGCCTTAAAAACCAGATGGGTTTGTTATGGGGTCATATATTTTATTAACCAAGCAATACTCAAAAGCCACACAGGGAGCACAACCTTGTAATATGCACCCACACTTATGTCTGCTACTCTCATTGACCAGGCAGGTGATAAAACCACACTTTACTCACCCTCCTCGATATGCGCTACTCCAGGTATCTTAGGGATAACAACAACATCTATTACTTATTGGTACTGACCAGTCAGGGGACTGCCCTACATTCAGGTACAGTTGGGGAACTTGGCCCAAAACAGACGAGTTGCCATCTTCATGTGAAATTCATGAGGCATTGAGAGAGTGCACAGGGCAATGAAATGATGGACGAAGGGCCATGTACTCAACCTCTGCTGTTAAGCCCCATTTACACAGTAAAGCTACTTCAGACATATTAGACAGAGAATTAGGAAATGACTTTGGACAGCATGATGTGAATGCTTCATGAAGTTATACAAATTTTAGATATTTTGTCATGAATGTGATACGACAAAGATTGTCATAAACATGTTGATGATATTTTTAAACGCCCTTTAAGACACTGAGTCATCGGACATCTGTGGCATTAACATGCATCCCTACATTCAGTGATATCAGTCTTGTGTATCAATCATTCCATTGTGTAAATGGTTCCACATCATGTTACCACAGATACCTGGATACATATGTAATAAATATTGTAAATAACTCATGTTGTATAATCTAAAAACAGTTTATATAACTCTCTAAGTAGTATATTGGATTGTTGACCAACTACAAGGCCCTATAAGGGCAGCAGAATCTCATATTGACTTCAAATGAGCTTAGATTTTACATGTTATTGTAATAAATGTATTTCATCAAAGACCATTATTGTATAAAGCATGGAATCATCATTTGGAGCAAGGACGTTCATGGTTATACTGGATACAAGTGTATATTTTATAACTTAAGCAGTATGTAAATATCCTAAGCGTGCAGGCTCAAACAGGCTATCTTTGTTTTGTTAGGGATGCTAGTAAAGCTCCAAACCCAAATGGAGATACTTGGAGATGCTTGGAATACTAACCTTCAATAATAAAACACATTTTAGCATAGTGAAATAATTGCCCTAGCTGTTAAAGTCAAAATTGTTAAAAAGTCAAATCTCCCCACATTAATGTGTGAAGGTCAGATCTCCAGTACAATGTGTCACAGTTAATCTGTTAATCTAACTTGAAACAAAACTTATTAATCTTGGTAAACTAGTCTGCAAACATTTAATCAGACATAGGTTGTTTATGTTACTTCAGTGATAGCTGAAGATTATGAAAAAAGAGTGAAATAGTTATTTCCAAATGTCTTCAGTCCATCCCAATTTCAATTACTCTCCAATTCAGCTATCTAATTTTATTTCTAAAAGCCAGTTACTGTCTGGCTTTTTAAATGTCACATAAACTGAAGTGCCAACCTTATCCTGACCACTCTTCAAAAAGTATTGCTTTGTTCTAAATTGTTACAATGGTTGCTTCATTAAAAGCTTGGCTTCGTGTGAAGCTTGTACCATAATTTCTGTGTGTACGTGATTGCACAGAATTTTCTGCTTCCTTGTGACTCAAACATTTCTAAATAAATTAGTTAAATTGGGGGTGGGCTGGTGTGGGCACGTAATTGCAAGCTTCTGAAGCCAATGATTCCTGCTGCCAAAGTTCACAGCTGACCACAAAGGCCGAACTCAAACTAATTGTGTGTTTTGTTGTTAAGTGGAGCCATTATATCAAAGCTTCTATTCCGCGATCCAATTCATGTCCAATTTTGGAAGATGGTAGTTGGAGTGAGGATTAATCATAAACATATTATATTTCATTTTAAAGGACTTTAATAATAAGTACCATGTGTTGTTTTGTTTTTAATATTTCCAATAACAATCTGTACATATAACAAAACTCACTGTGCATACAAACACACAGTGGAGTACAGGCTTTAACTGAGGTTGACAGTTATACTTTGATAAGTTCATTTAAACAGAGGATATGTTGATAAAGTAATCTGACTCCTGCATGCATGTTGTCTAGGATGTAAAATTATTACATAGTCTTGTATCCAGTCCAGGAGATTACTTCTCTTTGCTTTTCTGGTGCTACAACTATCCCAGCAAACAAGGGTCATGTTTTCTTTTACTTTTACACGTGTTTTATTAGTAAACTAGTATAGTGACCAAACTCCAAGTTTATCCCATGAAAACAACAGGTTTATAACATGAGTTTTGATTTGGTGAACAACTAGTACTAGCGCTTTATACATTTTTTACAGGACACATGAAGCTAAAGACACTCACAGGAAACACAAGATGAACGTAAGCATGTGAAAAACACCAGAAATGGTGTTAACAAAATCTTGTGAATACCACCTCTTTTTGCTCCCTGTAAAACACTTGTTAACACAGGTCTTTGTTTCTTGGGATCTCACTTAGTGTATGGTCATGTCGATTCTTTGAGCAGAATTCTCAACGTCCATTCTTTGTATTTAGTGTACTTTGCAGAGAAATAAGAGACATAGGAAAAGGAAAGCAGTACTATAGGTCATTGTCCATAGTTCCCTTGGGCATAAAGTTAATGGATGAATGTCAGGCTATGCCATATCATCTTTCATGTAACATAGACACACTTAAATAAACTGCACCAGGATTTACTCAAATTTGAATATTTAAATGAAGACACATAAAGCTACTTTTACAAGTTGTACATAGATTTGCCTTGCCTTTGCCTAAACATTGACTGACTTTTAAGTTACACATCAAAGACTTTATGGCCAAACTCAAGTTAAGCTTTTCTGCTCCAAGCGCTCATTTTACACTAGCATAATCATTAATGCCTTAGCTATGTCTTAAATTTGAAGATGATATGTTTATAGCAATTGATGATCTTACTTGATATAATATGAACCTAGCAACAGGAACATAAGATCACAAGTCTGGAATACAAAAATAAAAATGCCAAACTATCCTACTTAGAAATATGATCTTAGATCTTAGACCAGTGTGAAACTACTGAGGGGATGTCTTCATTGAAACATTACTTTAAGTGGCATTTAAGGATCATATGCTGTCATCAAAGGTTTTCTTCCCTTGTTGTATTGCAGCAGTAAGAAAATAACAGACTGTATCCTAATGGAGTAACTGTCATACTATTTGGATTGTCAATCTCAAGTTATTTTGCAAGATTAACAAATTCCAAAGTCTGTGCAGTGATACAAAAAGAGAGACAGCAATATAGATACAGAGATACATGATTGAATAATACATGAGGTGGGTGCAGTGAAAGCAGACAAGAAGCGATACAGCAGTAACAGAATTTTGAGTCATGTTGCAATGATAATTAGTTTGCTATGCAAGACTGACACCTCTTATGTTTATTGGGTATCCACATAATGAGACTCAGAAACTAATTTACAGATGTTTATCGTGTTCATGGTAATACAACAAAAAATGTGAATAATGCTGCTGATGTTTATGTATCCCACCTGCTGGTGCAATATTGCATTCCTGCCAATTATAGGGGATTTATTAAATGCCCCCTACACGACGCAGTCTAATCATGTAACCAAAAGGTGGTGATTTACTAGCGTGTGTGGACTCCTGAGGTTGATGACAAAGCACAAAGCTCCACTCTAATCCACACTACTGTCTGAGGGGTGTTCACACTGTTTGTAATGGTGTTTCTAAGTGAGACGTTTTGATGTGTTCATAAGACTTACAATCTTGCATTCCTATCGTTAACTATATATTATTACATTAAATTAAGATTATTGACAATTTAAAACATCTTAAAATTTGTGAAGTGAGAAATGCATTTATTACTATTCTAATATAAAAAAATCAACAGCTATTGCAAATAACATAGCTTTACAATATGGTTACTTTCATCATTGCATAAAGAGAATGTTTAAATTTGTCAGCAGAAATAGAAGACTGTTACTGTTGGAGGTTTTTTCTTCAAAAGATGTCACCAATACAGACTTGTTCAAAAGTATTTTCTTTATAATCATCACTAGATGAATGATATTTAACAGAAACAGACAAAGTAACTATGTATTAGAACCTCTGAAGTAATAAACTAGTAAACAGCCAGATCTATGTCTACTTACTCTGCACTATTACTTACATCAAGTTAGCATCACATTCCTTTCAGCCTTTGCATACAATTGGTAGAAACCAATAATTCCCAGTCTGACTGACGGTCCATTATTACATGATGGTAAGTTATGTAGGCGTCACACCACCATGCACTATTCACCACACCACCATGCCCTAACCGCCACACCACCATGCCCTAACCACTACACCACCATGCACTAACCACCACACAACCATGCACTAACCACCACACCACCATGCCCTAACCACCACACCACCATGCCCTAACCACCACACCACCATGCCCTAACCACCACACCACCATGCTCTGACCACCACACCACCATGCCCTAACCACCACACCACCATGCACTAACCACCACACCACCATGCACTAACCACCACACCACCATGCCCTAACCAGCACACCACCATGCCCTGACCACCACACCACCATGCACTAACCACCACACCACCATGCCCTAACCACCACACCACCACGCACTAACCACCACAACACCATGCCCTAACCACCACACCACCATGCCCTAACCACCACACCACCATGCCCTAACCACCACACCACCATGCCCTAACCACCACACTACCATGCCCTAACCACCACACCACCACGCACTAACCACCACAACACCATGCCCTAACCACCACACCACCATGCCCTAACCACCACACCACCATACACTAACCACCACACCACCATGCCCTAAGCACCACACCACCATGCCCTAACCACCACACCACCATGCCCTAACCACCACACTACCATGCCCTAACCACCACACCACCACGCACTAACCACCACAACACCATGCCCTAACCACCACACCACCATGCCCTAACCACCACACCACCATACACTAACCACCACACCACCATACACTAACCCCCACACCACCATGCCCTAATCACCACACCACCATACACTAACCACCACACCACCATGCCCTAACCACCACACCACCATGCACTAACCACCACACCATGCCCTAACCACCACACCACCATGCACTAACCACCACACCACCATGTCCTTACCACACCACCATGCCCTAACCACCAAACCATGCACTAACCGCCACACCACCATGCACTATCCACCACACCACCATGCACTAACCACCACACCACCATGCACTAACCACCACACCACCATGCACTAACCACCACACCACCATGCCCTAACCACCACACCACCATGCACTAACCACCACAACACCATGCCCTAACCACCACCACACCATGCCCTAACCACCACACCACCATGCCCTAACCACCACACCATCCTGCCCTAACCACCACACCACCATGCCCTAACCACTACACCACCATGCCCTAACCACCACACCACCATGCCCTAACCACCACACCACCATCCCCTAACCACCACACCACCATGCACTATCAACCACACCACCATGCCCTAACCACCACACCACCATGCCCTAACCACCACACCACCATGCCTTAACCACCACACAACCATGCCCTAACCACCACACCACCATGTCCTAACCACCACACCACCATGCACTTACCACCACACCACCATCCCCTAACCACCACACCACCATCCCCTAACCACCACACCACCATGCCCTAACCACCACACCACCATGCACTTACCACCACACCACCATCCCCTAACCACCACACCACCATGCCCTAACCACCACACCACCATGCCCTAACCACCACACCACCATGCCCTAACCACCACACCACCACGCACTAACCACCACACCACCATGCACTAACCACCACACCACCATACACTAACCACCACACCACCATGCACTAACCACCACAAAACCATACACTAACCACCACACCACCATGCCCTAACCACCACACCACCATGCCCTAACCACCACACCACCATGCACTAACCACCACACCACCATGCCCTAACCACCACACCACCATGCACTAACCACCACACCACCATGCCCTAACCACCACACCACCATGCCCTAACCACCACACCACCATGACCTAACCACCACACCACCATGCCCTAATCACCACACCACCATGCCCTAACCACCACACCATGCCCTAACCACCACACCACCATACACTAACCACCACACCACCATGCCCTAACCACCACACCACCACACACTAACCACCACACCACCATGCACTAACCACCACACCACCATGCCCTAACCACCACACCACCATGCACTAACCACCACACCACCATACACTAACCACCACACCACCATGCCCTAACCACCACACCACCATGCCCTAACCACCACACCATGCCCTAACCACCACACCACCACACACTAACCACCACACCACCATGCCCTAACCACCACACCACCATGCCCTGACTACCACACCACCATGCACTAACCACCACACCACCATGCACTAACCACCACACCACCATGCACTAACCACCACACCACCATGCCCTGACCACCACACCACCATGCCCTAACCACCACACCACCAACCCCTAACCACCACACCACCATGCCCTAACCACCACACCACCATGCCCTAACCACCACACCACCATGCCCTAACCACCACACCACCATGCACTAACCACCACACCCCCATGCACTATCTACAACACCACCATGCCCTAACCACCACACCACCATGCACTAACCACCACACCACCATTCCCCATTATTCAAATGTTCTCAATGGTTCCAGAATGGGAGGGCAAGGGTGGATCCACCCTTTTTAAGGTAAAGCTTGTATTCCACCATGCATTCAAGTACTCTGATTCATCATTTTACTTGCGTTTATTGACATGAATGCAAATGAAACGCAAGCAAAAACAAGCATTTCTAAGATTTGTTCGCGTTTATACTTGCGTTTTTACTTGCGTTTTTACTTGTGTGAATGCAAGTAAAATTATGTATTCCACGATGCATTCAGTGCCACTTGCATTCCTGTAATTACAAAAACACAAATTTGCTTGTGTTCAGATACCAACATGTTAAACACAAGTTAACTTGCATTTTCTAATCAGTGACAATGCAAGTGCCAGTTAATGCATCATGGAATATAGCCTTAGAACATCACATATTTTGGTTCACCACGTTTCTGTCTTTGTGTATTTCAGACCCCCTGCCCCCCTCTCTGGATACACCCCTGCATAGAATATAACTATCCACGAGGGACTTCCACACAGTCTTTAATTGTGGGAAATAAACCTAATATACACTCTCTCTTCTGATAGATATTTTAGGATTCATACCTTATACTTATAGGCTAACTCATCCCTATTCCTAGTCACTGTTTTCCACAGTTTGTAATGGGGAACAAACTAAATATAATATCCCTCTATTCTGATAGATCTTAAGGATTCATATCTAAAAGACCAACCTGTCCCTATTTCTAGTCATTGTATTTTAATCTATATTATATATATATTCTTAAATTCAACATGCGACTGTTGGACCTCACCCTCGCGGGCCCCCTCCCAGGGATGGCCCCTGGTCAAGCGTCCAAAGGGGGACTAGCCGGGGGTCAGATGCCGGCACCACTCAAATGCACATGAAGCTGACTTTAATGTGTTGTTACTAAATCAGGTAACTGTTATTCCTTGCACAAGGAACCCAAGATTTTATCCCACTTTAATCAGTGTACCCTAATAATACCCTACAATAACACTCATTTCAGCTCTATAGGGAAGGCCATGTGAGCCTCTGACAACCCATGAGACTTTTATGAACATTGCCTTTTATGGGCAAAATTATGAGTGTTTCGAAACCAACTGTTTGTCCAAGCCTAACACTGTGTCTCCGATCTTCCATTTTATGCTTGTCGATCAGTTACCTGTTGCACATTGAATGTTGTATGTCATCCGTCACACATTGACGCAGCCTATTATATACCATAGTTGCAGGTGGTTGAAGCAGTATGTAGACTTCATGACAATCAACAACGAGGGAAATGTAATTGTGCATGTTTTATGTATGGGGTCCATTGATGAAAGTGATGTACAGTTCACGGCCAGAGTCTTCAGTACCTGGAATGTAAAGTGGTCATTTTATAACCAAACTCTAACTAGAGCACAGCGAGGGTTTAGATTTGGGTCTCCAAACAGTGATATCCTTAATGTTTCCAAATTACAAACCCTGGCTGTGGTGATGGTTTTGACCGCGTTTTGACCACAAATGATGAATACATTTCCACCACTTACCTGCTATATATTTTAAAGGCTTAGGAACATAGCTATCATTTGATGAAAGCAGAATATTAAAATAATGACCCCAAGATGTCCCCCCGACACATCTAAAAATCAGATGTGCCAACCCTTGCTGTTATTGGTAAAGTTTGAAAATATAGGAAACATCAAAATGAAAACACATTTCAAGATTAGCATGCAATATTAGTCAATGTGCATCCATATTTGAATTCTGCACAGGAATAACACAGGATACTTTTCATTTCACCGTTATGCCATTACAATCATACCAAACAAATATAAATGTATCTATTGCCTTTCCATTTATGAAACCAATATATTCTTGTATGAGTCAAGATCTAACCTCCCTCTGCCACCTGGCTCGCCAGCAGCGCTCCCTGTCGGTGCATCTAGATGAGCAGTCTAACATGCCTCTCCTTATCCCTGTCATAATGCCAGCCCCCACTTTAACTAATCATGTACTCTGAGTAGTCTAACATGTCTCTCCTTATCCCTGTCATAATGCCAGCCCCCACTTTAACTAATCATGTACTCTGAGTAGTCTAACATGTCTCTCCTAATCCCTGCCATAATGCCAGCCCCACTTTAACCAATCATGTACTCTGAGTAGTCTAACATGTCTCCACTAATCCCTGCCATAATGCCAGCCCCACTTTAACTAATCATGTACTCTGAGTAGTCTAACATGTCTCTCCTTATCCCTGTCATAATGCCAGCCCCCACTTTAGCTAATCATGTACTCTGAGTAGTCTAACATGTCTCCACTAATCCCTGTCATAATGCCAGCCCCCACTTTAACTAATCATGTACTCTGAGTAGTCTAACATGTCTCTCCTAATCCCTGCCATAATGCCAGCCCCACTTTAACTAATCATGTACTCTGAGTAGTCTAACATGTCTCCACTAATCCCTGTCATAATGCCAGCCCCCACTTTAACTAATCATGTACTCTGAGTAGTCTAACATGTCTCTCCTTATCCCTGTCATAATGCCAGCCCCACTTTAACCAATCATGTACTCTGAGTAGTCTAACATGTCTCCACTAATCCCTGTCATAATGCCAGCCCCCACTTTAACTAATCATGTACTCTGAGTAGTCTAACATGTCTCTCCTAATCCCTGCCATAATGCCAGCCCCACTTTAACTAATCATGTACTCTGAGTAGTCTAACATGTCTCCACTAATCCCTGTCATAATGCCAGCCCCCACTTTAACTAATCATGTACTCTGAGTAGTCTAACATGTCTCTCCTTATCCCTGTCATAATGCCAGCCCCCACTTTAACTAATCATGTACTCTGAGTAGTCTAACATGTCTCTCCTTATCCCTGTCATAATGCCAGCCCCCACTTTAACTAATCATGTACTCTGAGTAGTCTAACATGTCTCTCCTTATCCCTGTCATAATGCCAGCCCCCACTTTAACTAATCATGTACATCTAGATGAGTCTAACATGTCTCTCCTTATCCCTGCCATAATGCCAGCCCCCACTTTAACTAATCATGTACTCTGAGTAGTCTAACATGCCTCTCCTTATCCCTGCCATAATGCCAGCCCCCACTTTAACTAATCATGTACTCTGAGTGACACAAACCTAGGAGGTTCAGCCTCATCCCCTGAGATCATAAAATAACAACTTCGCCCACACACTCCTCCATCCACACATTATGGGATGGATCATGACTCAGCATTTCCATTCCAAGGTGGTTGTAATCTGTATTTCAGGCTTGTTGCAAAGGTCATTTAAGTGCTTGTGAAATAAATTTGTTCTGCAAAATACAAATTATTTTCAACAGGCATGATGTGGATAGAAATATCCACAGTATCAATTTCATTGTACGGGGCAATATTATTAGTTTATTTGAGTATGTGTGGAATTTGGGTCATATATCTGAGTTTAGCTCATAAAGGTGGACATTTACAATACCTAAAGAGTTATAATGGTGCTCTTTAGGAGAGTTCAATTTCATATAGATTAATGATGGAGTCATTTAATTCTTAGAAGTGATATGAAACCTGATACAACTAACTCAGTATAAATCTCTCTGTGTACACAGGTACCCACAATAATATTATGTGGATGTGTCCCCCAAATAACATTAATGTACTTATGCGTACGCAATTTTCTAATTCAGTATAAATACGCCTAGGGACGGAAGAAGCATTTCAGAAGGACACATATATACAGGTTTCCATCGTGCAGATGGCACTCGACACACAAACATAGACACGTTGAACGAGTCCCTTTAGTGATGACGCTCAGGCTTATCTATTAAGTACATATGGAGACTGGCGCAACCAAATGTAATAACATGTCATGATACCCTAAGCATGAATATGAAGTTATTATAACATTATTAGTATGTTCTGTTTAGTTCTGCTTTGGTTCCTGTTATGCTATTTTTGTAGCACCCAAAAAAATCTTTGGCCCATTGCACAATAGAATTTCGTTGTAAGGATCAAACAACGAAAGTACAACGCTCTTTTGCTTAACAGGGAAATGTTTCTTTGTTACAAAATTTTTCCCTTGTTACTTAAATGGTAAAAATCTCTGGTTCTAATGAATGAAATTGAGTTCTGTAAATTGATATGAAAAGGGAAGACATAAGTGAAAAACCAGTAAAAGTTACAACTCTTTGAGGGAATTCTAAATATAGAACAAAAATTCTTGAAAAAACTTTCATTGTTAAGAAAATAACTGCAAATAATTTATTAGGCAACAACAAACCAGTTCGCTATTTATTATATTTTCGTTGTTATGAAACCCATTGTGCAACGGGCCACTCAGGAACCTTACATTGAGACATCACACTGTGACGTTATTGTGACATTCTTGTTATTTTTTGTTTTGGCATAATAACGTTAAAGTGATGTTCTTTAACATGTTATTATAACATTCATTTTTCAGTAAGTCTCAATTTTACCTGGAATAACTTAAGGATAGACAACACCTCTCAGCGCGCCATTTGGGGTAATCTATATTGCGCTATATCAATTGGGGGTACAGTAATATAGAAGATATCAAATGATAGATATTTTGTTTCTGCATCTTTTGATACAAAGCATATTGAATTCACTTTAATATTTTAGACATTAGAACCAGAAAACTGATATTTTCACTTTTATTTTTTGAACATGAATATCTCAGTTACTACTTCAGATATCACTATGAAATTTAGAAAGCTTGTCAATAACGTCTGTATGGAGGGAAGCGTGTCTCAGATTTCTGGTTTAATCCTTAGTTTTTGTTTAATGACAAAAAACGGCAAACTTTTTACAATTTTTTTCAACATTATTTTCTAGATTTCATAAAACAAAAACTAGGACCTAAATAAAAAATCTGAGACACGCTTCCCTCCATATAAATGCTGTCTATAGTCTGTGAAAATTTGATATATTTTCATTAAATATTAAGTGAGATATCCATGTTCAAAAAATAAAAGTGAAAAAAGAGTTTTTTGAATTCCCGGCTTACTCGTGCAGGCATGAATCTACCAATTATAATATGATTTATATGGATAGATAGAGTTATTGAAAGGCTATTCAACGATGTAATATTAATGATTATGCTATAAGTATTTCATTGAATATGCATACTTAAAGAGAGGAGCCAGTGAAATTTCATTTCTGGTTATTTTACACTTTATATGTTAGATTTAATGCTTATTTAGTAGTATGCCAAATTTCAGTTTGATTAATTGATTATTTTATGTTAAAAATGGGCTTCAAATTTTGATAAACCTCATATCCCTCTGACCATCAGGAAAACACACATCTGTGTGTGACGTCACACAAAATGACAGTTATATTCAAATTTCAAATTTCAAAATTCCATAAAAATTATATTTTTTCATATTTTCTTTTATAATTCATTTAATTTTGTGATTTTAATCACTTTTAGACTTATAAAGAACATTTAATATATTTCTTATTGCATTTATTTCAGTTTTATAATTTTTCAACTGTTCTGCTTGTGACGTCACATACAGATAATTGCTCTGTGCAGGCAGTATCAGATGCAGACAGGGGAACTTATTTTGATGGAGACAAATGTGAATAAATCAAAAACTATTAGAGATAAAAGCATAAAATTTGGTATGGTTATTCCCTTTATGTTGAAGATCACGGCAGTATACTAATTTATGGTCACTGGCCCTTCCCTTTAAAGACATTCTGGCGAATTGGCCGCTCAGAGGTGTTGTCTATCCTTAACAGTTAGGTGAAAATTGGGCAGGTCACAAACTAACTTATTACACCGCTGCTCGCCTGTGTACTGCTTTAGAGGGAGGCATGAGCTACCATCAGTATAATTATTGTGTCCATATAATGCTTTATGTTGCATTTAAGTGAAGCGCCTTATACTTCATGATGTATACTATCCTTGTGTGAATGCATATTTCCTAAGTGAAAATGGCCATCAATTCTAAAACCCAGGAACTACAATTTTGCTAGAATATTGTTTACTGCTTTCCCCTCTCCCCTTCACACACACTATGTTATTATCCTTTTTTTTTATTTTCTACTATTACTCAAACCATAATATTTCCTTTATTTTTGTAATGAAAGATTTCTACATCATATTAAGAGGGACCTTAATAAATGAAAAGAAAGAAATATTACTGGTGGAAGTGCTGATGCATAGAACAGGCTAAATAAGCATGCTACTGTGACGTTCCTCGGTAGTCCGGACATTTATCACACTACAATGATATAAGACAAATCCTGGGTATCTGACAATGTATTTTGGCCTGCAATCATGAGGTATCAATCGCTGTAACCAAGTCTACACAATCCACTTCTTCAATGTTCAGTGTGTTTTTGCAGTCCGACATCATGTTGACCAATAAATAGGTAACGCAGTACGTAGTCGGTGATACTGCACTTCTGCATTTTTTACTACATCATGAAAACCATCAATGCAGCATGGACTGGAAAACCAATACAACGTTATACATGGTTGTTTTGTCACCACCATGTCCTTGCATCGTGCCGTATGACCTTCAGCGCTGTCCCCCGAAGGCTTCATCATCGGCCCGCGTCATTCGTCACGTGAGATGTGACAAAAGGTCGGTCACCAATCCTCTTTTTGTCCTGTGATTATTTCCTGTGGCCAGAGTGAATCCCATGTTTTATCTCGTGGTGAGGGCGATAAGGACAGCAGCCTCACAACATGTCCTTTTACGGCCACCGAATCTCTGCAGGGGATGGTATGGCATATGGTAGTGAGGGGTCCTCATATAAGCCACTGGTGCAGCTACCATGATGCACAGAGGCATTTGGTCGCATTCAAACTTCAAAATATTATGAAATCATATTACAGGTATGAGGGAAGTTCCAGTTAGGAGGAGAATGACTTTTCTGGGCCGGTGGGTACTTACTAGACGTGCTCAGAGGCCCTCCTAGGGCCCGAGCGGCCATGGTGGGTTCACTCAGTTCATGGCCTAGCTAAACCCTTGTAAGCTAAATACTGAAACGTCAATCAAACACACACATGCAAACACATATACACACACAACCTTTTGATGTTAATCATATTTAAGCCCCCCTAAAAGCAGACAGGGGGTGCGGGGCTCCTGGACCCGCTCCCCCTGGACAAGTCCCGTGTATCTCATGACAGGTGCTGATACGGCTGTTACAGAGTTTAACCACCAACGACGTATCCCAACAGCCCGCATTACAAACTACTGGTGACATGTGTAAAACCGGCAATTAATTAATAATTGACCTCACAGGAAAAGAAGTATGCCTCAAAAACTACGGTTTACGCATCAGTGATCAGGGATAAGAGGTACATTGCATTTGTGTTCTGGGATACATATAACCAACTGAGGAGGGGCTCTGAGGGGGTTAACAGCCCGAAGTGGGACCCTGACATATAACCAACTGAGGAGGGGCTCTGAGGGGGTTAACAGCCCGAAGTGGGACCCTGACATATAACCACCTGAGGAGAGGCTCTGAGGGGGTTAACAGCCTGAAGTGGGACCCTGACATATAACCAACTGAGGAGGGGCTCTGAGGGGGTTAACAGCCCGAAGTGGGACCCTGACATATAACCACCTGAGAGGGGCTCTGAGAGGGTTAACAGCCTGAAGTGGGACCCTGACATATAACCAACTGAGGAGGGGCTCTGAGGGGGTTAACAGCCCGAAGTGGGACCCTGACATATAACCACCTGAGAGGGGCTCTGAGAGGGTTAACAGCCTGAAGTGGGACCCTGACATATAACCACCTGAGGAGGGGCTCTGAGGGGGTTAACAGCCTGAAGTGGGACCCTGACATATAACCACCTGAGAGGGGCTCTGAGGGGGTTAACAGCCTGAAGTGGGACCCTGACATATAACCACCTGAGGAGGGGCTCTGAGGGGGTTAACAGCCCGAAGTGGGACCCTGACATATAACCACCTGAGGAGAGGCTCAGAGGGGGTTAACAGCCCGAAGTGGGACCCTGACATATAACCACCTGAGAGGGGCTCTGAGAGGGTTAACAGCCTGAAGTGGGACCCTGACATATAACCACCTGAGAGGGGCTCTGAGGGGGTTAACAGCCTGAAGTGGGACCCTGACATATAACCACCTGAGAGGGGCTCTGACGGGGTTAACAGCCCGAAGTGGGACCCTGACATATAACCACCTGAGAGGGGCTCTGAGAGGGTTAACAGCCTGAAGTGGGACCCTGACATATAACCACCTGAGAGGGGCTCTGAGGGGGTTAACAGCCCGAAGTGGGACCCTGACATATAACCACCTGAGGAGAGGCTCTGAGGGGGTTAACAGTGCGAAGTGAGACCCTGACATATAACCACCTGAGAGGGGCTCTGAGGGGGTTAACAGCCCGAAGTGGGACCCTGACATATAACCACCTGAGGAGAGGCTCTGAGGGGGTTAACAGCCTGAAGTGGGACCCTGACATATAACCACCTGAGGAGGGGCTCTGAGGGGGTTAACAGCCTGAAGTGGGACCCTGACATATAACCAACTGAGGAGGGGCTCTGAGGGGGTTAACAGCCCGAAGTGGGACCCTGACATATAACCACCTGAGAGGGGCTCTGAGGGGGTTAACAGCCCGAAGTGGGACCCTGACATATAACCACCTGAGAGAGGCTCTCAGGGGGTTAACAGCCCAAAGTGGGACCCTGACATATAACCACCTGAGAAGGGGCTCTGAGGGGGTTAACAGCCCGAAGTGGGACCCTGACATATAACCACCTGAGGAGGGGCTCTGAGGGGGTTAACAGCCTGAAGTGTGACCCTGACATATATAACCACCTGAGGAGAGGCTCTGAGGGGGTTAACAGCCTGAAGTGGGACCCTGACATATAACCACCTGAGAGGGGCTCTGAGAGGGTTAACAGCCCGAAGTGGGACCCTGACATATAACCACCTGTGAGGGGCTCTGAGGGGGTTAACAGCCCGAAGACGGACCCTGACATATAACCACCTGAGCAGAGGCTCTGAGGGGGTTAACGGCCCGAAGTGGGACCCTGACATATAACCACCTGAGAGGGGCTCTGAGGGGGTTAACAGCCTGAAGTGGGACCCTGACATATAACCACCTGAGAGGGGCTCTGAGAGGGTTAACAGCCCGAAGTAGGACCCTGACATATAACCACCTGAGAGGGGCTCTCAGGGGGTTAACAGCCCGAAGTGGGACCCTGACATATAACCACCTGAGGAGAGGCTCTGAGGGGGTTAACAGCCCGAAGTGGGACCCTGACATATAACCACCTGAGAGGGGCTCTGAGGGGGTTAACAGCCCGAAGTGGGACCCTGACATATAACCAGAAGTGAGACCCGGAGGACCCCCTTATAGGGTCATTATGGATTTATTATACCTTAGCCCCTGATATTCTCCGTAATTTAGAAAACATTCCCTGCATAAATCCACTATGTTTCTATTGTTGTGCCAATATTCCTCCTATAAATACTCTTTTGCGGTATCTTTACGTTGCTAAGAATATGATGGAAGGATGTCGACCATTGTCAAGTCAAGGTGCGACTTAACAGTCACGTCATGCGATGTCCTAATGACATTCTGTAACATCCGGGGACATTATCAGAATGTTTAGCAGCATCAGAATGGCCAATTGACAAAAGAATTGCCACATTTGGTGACTTTCTGTTAGGTTTGCATCGATTTAGATCAAACATTTACATTTCAAAACCACATACTGACAGGTCATCATTTCAAAGCATGATTGAGAGCTTGCCAATTGCCCCAGAGGTCATTGGTCCTTTCCGTTTGATCAAGTTGGCTTCAGCTTCATACATTTATAATCACAACATCACCCCAAGACTCCTGCAAACACCCTCTGTGTTCACTGAGTTCAATTCTCATCTAAAGCCTGGCCCACATGCGCAACCAATATTTGAAAAGTCAGCTGGGACTATGTGGTCCAATCGCCCAGTGACTTATCAAAAACTGGCACAGCGATGTCTGGCAACTTGATGATTAGTCACCGTGGTGTTGTGGCAAAGTGGTTACCCACCGGCGACTAGTTGGTTGCTTGGCGATGTACTTAAGACTTAAGTGTCCTCTTGTCGTCAGCAGATTTACAACAAGAGCATCCGAACATGGAGATTAAGTTTTTGTCATGGGGCGACTAGTTAATCATTAATCGCCGAGGTTTAGTTGCTCCGTGGAGTCGCGCCTTCAGTGGTTTGGAGGTCTCTGCCAGTCCACTGAGGAAACAGAATATACAGCACACTATGGCCTCATCATTCACTTTATACGACTAGCTGTTTCAGCCTTCCCTCTTAAATAGCACCCCACTGTATTGACACCAGGACATAAATCGAGTAGGCGTAAGTGTAATTTGTTCTCCAGGAATCCCATACCAATGGTGATATACTAAAGGCCCGTTTACACTTGTGCGACTAGGGATGTGATTTTTTTTTATTTCAACAATTTATACAGTTAACATGCCTCAACACCAGGCGCCGCACATTTGACTTAACTGTATCAAAACCAAGTCGCAGTGCACTGCAATGTGGGAAATATTACAACAGTGTAAATGAAATATCTGTCTGCTGCAACTTGGGGAAGGTGCGATAAACTTTTTTTTTATCACAGCCAAGTCATTGTGGGCCATATCGTGAGGTGCATTATTTATTGAGCATGTTTACTAATGACTCAGTTAAAAATGACTAGATTTAACACCCTGCTATAACACAGTGATGTTGCAGCCAGGGAAGTGATGGTTATGCTCACCATATATACATGTCATATCCTTGTTTACATCTCATGTGTCTAAATGCCTGGATGACTGTGTTACGCTGCAATACGGCTGAGGAATGACTTGGGGGGAGGGACTTTTTTTAAACATTGCAACATGCAACACTGTCACATAGCAATCTGTGAATATAATGTTGGAAATGTTGCAAGTACCTTATTCAGCAGGTGTACAAATACCTATGAGATGTTTTTACACCTGCGGGATAAGTTACTTGTGATATTTTCACCATATCTCAGCTTACGATGTGAGAATATTGCATGTTTTCTAGACCCCAACCAACTAAAGGTGCAGCCATGATGAAACATATGGCAGGCATCCAGCCATTTACACACATGAGATACAAATAAAGACATCGCATATATAATAGTACAAATAGTCATACCTTCAGGGATGCAACATGAACTATCGCAGTGTGGGACACACTGTCATTTACAACTCAACCCAGTGACATTAACATGCTAAATAAATGTCACACCTTACGATAACCCCGATGAAAACATGGTTAAGTTAAAAAAAAAATATATCGCACCATCCCCAAGTCACAGAACACTGAGATCCCATTTACATACAAGCGACATCTCTCATATCGCAGTGGTCTGTGACTTGCTCGTGATTTCTTCATATCGCAGCCTTATCGCAGCCCAAGTCACACGGGTGTAAAAGGGCCTACAGACTTGCCCAAGTCGCACAGGTGTAAAAGGGCCTACCGACTTGCCCGGCCGAAGTCCCTCATGTAATGAGTGTACAGCCTCTGGGTCCCAGGAGTAATGAGACATTCTAACCGGCCAGCTTGGCTTGGGCCGAGCACATGGACCGAATTAATGATACATTCACACGAAATGCTCCAAAGTGAGCTCTAGTAGTGTCCAACAAGATGAGTTTTTGGTTGTGTTTTATCATTGTCTTTTTTCAACAGAGGGTGATGGTAATCAAAACAAGTTGATTATTTCTTTTTCATCGCTGTTTGTTTTGGTTATTCTTAACAATCTATAATTATATAAGTTCGAATGGTGAAGCTCTTTATCATCTATATATATATATATATATATATATATCCATTACATGAATATAGATATATATCTATATATGTGCGAGTGTAAAACTACTGTATATTGCTTGTACACAGTTGGAGGTGTGACCAATTCTCCCTACCACAGAGAGCTAATTTATGGTAATAATGATACAATTAATGAAAATTTCTGTGCTAAAGCCTTGTGATTTGTCAACATATTACCCAGCATGCATCCTGTTTTAAGCTAGCCTGCGGGTAAATCTCAGGATTATGGCTATCAATGGTGGGCAGAATTCTATATGTCGTGCACACGATGCCGCCTGTCTACAAGTAGACCCGGGTGCCATCTTGGTGATCGTTTTAGTGACCTTATCATCCACATTTCATCTTTTTTTGTATAAAAATAATTCTATAATAGCATATAAACATTATATATCATATGAAATACTATATTTTTAGATTTTTGTTATGGCCACGTGGTCATTATAATACTGTACTAATGACATGACACGGAAAGCGGGTTTGGCTCAATATATGAGAAAAACTGGCTTTACTGCCTCGTATACATTACACGTGTATTACATAGAGTTCAAAGTAGTAAAAATTTATAACATACAGTAAACGTAAAAAGTAAACCACAGTGCGTGGGCAGCGACTTTGTGATGCTTGTCGTGATATCACGAGTAACCAGCGGTGACATCAAGGCCCAGCTCCTAACAACCAACCTAACAACCTAACAGTGGGACACCACCGTTAGGTGGGTGAACTCCAGCGTCGGTATTATATGGGAATAAGCCGTGTTATCCTTCACAAAAAGCACGTGGTGATCACCAAGCTGTGGTCACATGACCTTGTCTGCACAAGGTCTATAGGATGTGGGATTTCTGCACAGCTGGCAAGAGTCTGATTTTCCTAGGTATCTTTAGAACCAATTCTCCTCTCTCCTACAGAATGCATTTATTGTTGAATGGACTCCAAATTTATATCATACTAACACTTGATAATTGACAGATGATTAGAATGTATAATTTTAATTAATCTGTCAAGGATACCTATTATGTTATCAAATGTTTTGATGGCATTCAATCTTTGTTTTGATGCCTTGCCAGGGGCAGATACAGGATATCAGAAAGAGGGGGATGCATGGTTCCGCACAGGAACTAAAACTGCACGCATTTGCGTACATGCCTGGGTAATTGATTTGATTTGTTTCTTTGATTAAAAACCAAACGAATTATGTTCTATTATGAATTGGGGATTTGTTTGTATACTGCTTTTGATTTAAAAAAAGCATACATATAAATTGTTTAAAAAAATACATGATATATCTAAAGCCATCAGTAGTTTCGATCAATATCCTCTTTCTTTATGCTGTATCCTGACCCTAATAAGCCCATTCCAGTTTACACTAACATAGCAGTTTATGATGAAAAATTGCCTGCACGCTTGTTCCCTGAATACATGTACATGCATAATACAAGATTAACCAAAGCAATTGGATTGACAGATTGTCTCTAAAATTTGTATAATGCAGCTTCATATATTGGCCTTTTCCCCATAGGCTCTGAAATACAGCATTTTGATTTGCTGGTGAACTAGCAAATCTGTCAATTGATATAATTTAAGAAATCAAAATGTTTTAGCAGTAGGCCTACTTGGGCATTTAGAAAAATACTGTTGCTCATTTCAGTAATCTTAACTCTAGGAAACAAGGATGGCTTACATGTTTATATTGTCCCACCATCGTCCAACCCTGGGATATATCCGATGCGGGATGGGCTTATTGACAGCTCCTGAGGCATGGTGAGTTATTGGAAAACAGAAACCCTTTATGAGGACAAAATAACCGGAGAGTGACACTTTATACTCTCATAAACTGTACAATATTGCATATGAAATGCATACGGTCCCCTTAAAAGGGCGGTCATACGACGAAAAAGCTATGTTGAGGATACTATAAAATAGGTCGACTGCCTTGAAGAATAATTGCAAAACAATAATCATAGGTATTTTCTGGTCCTAGGTCCTGAGAATAAGCACCTTGATATTTAGAGATTATCCAAGGAAAATGTGGGATAGTTTACTGGGATAAATATGGGGGTCTTACAAAATTTGAAATATAAAACTTAATAATTTCCCCGATTATTTTGCTTATTTTAAAGACGTGTCTTTGCAAAATCAGCCATTTGTTTCAAAGTGAAAAAAAGTGTTTTCAGATACAGATAAATGAATATCCATATAAATTCTGGTGAATGCACAGATTACAATATATGTATTCAAAGCAAAGAGACCATCAAGTGATATAATGATTGACTTCATACTTTTTACCTTGACACGTTTTCAGCATTTTTTATTTCATTTTTGCATCACTGCAGATATGCCTTCCCAAATGGCCATATACAAATTGAGGTACCAATGAACAGTGTCAGAGGGTTGATAACAAATTTACCCAGTTGTTGCTAAAGTTGTCAGTCATAATCATGGTACGATTCACCACAAACTGGAATAACGGAAATAAAAGCATCATACTGACAGGGGAATGTGTTGCCGAACGGTTATTTACAAGTGGCGGCCATAGGTTTACTGAGTTATTACTTCATGTGAGTGAGTGAGTGATGGACGTTTTACGCCATACTGACAGTAATTCTCATGGTGAAACCAAGTTAGGACAAATTCCGTCTTTGGTGATTATATCTATGAGATGAAGGTGACAGGGTGGGCAAACAGCAGGGGATCAAAATCTAGAAATCGTTTTTGCTGTATTTTATCCATTATTGAAACCACACACAAACCGGGAATTGAACACAATCAACCACTTGGCCAGTGCTGGGTCCCCTTATCATTCCGTTTTACAATCAGCAGGGGTTACTTGGGGCCTATATTCCCATCCCATACCTCCATGGGGGCTACATGCAGTGTTGATGACACCATTGGAAATGCATTTCTAGCATGATGATTTTGTGACGTTCTCTGGTAAGTCGGGGTTGCCGATTCTTACGACAGAGGAACGTGGGGGTTGTTCGGGTCTCGGGGCGGACGGGGAATCCGGGCCAAGAACCGAGATGTGTTTCTAGAGTCGTGCCTCGCGCACGAGGGGGGGCTGAGCGAATCGATCGGCACTCGATGTCGACGGAGGACTGCGGGGGAGGGAAATTATGGTAGGGGTACGGGTCGGCCGGGGGGCGGTCCACCCCTGAGTTCCGGTCCGCGGGGGCGACGGGCCGACGGTCGCCTATTGTTTGGTAGCGTGGGGCCGAGCACGCCGCGCCCTCGTCCCCGCGGACTTCGCTCCCTCGTTCCGCTCCCCATGTCTTCGTACCATACTACGCCTCGGTTTCCGGTACTACTTCGGGCCTTCGTGCCCTACTTCGTTCCCTCGTTCCTCGTTCTTCGGGCCTTCGGGCCCCTTACCCTATGTTTCGACTACCTATCTCGGACTTCAACTGTTTTGTCCTAACTTCGACTTAATTACTCTATTCGGCTCATCTTTAGTGGTTGTTTCAGGAAAGAGGACACGTCTGGACACCAGGAGAACTGTTGAAGAACTCTGTTTATTCGGGCCTCACCGCCCCTTTATATACTAGAGAGGTCAGCCCTGATTGGCTGCCTTCGGTCACGTGACCTACAATTGACGTCACTTCCGGTTTATATATTCCGTTTCCGGTTTACATTTCACTTCCGGTTTACATATTTCCGGGTTTCGTTCCATTACGTTTTCGTTATTCGTTCTTTACATATTCGTTATTCGTTCTTTACATATTCGTTCTTTACATCTATTTCGTTCTTCGTTCTTTACATATTCGTTATTCGTTCTTTACATATTCGTTCTTTACATCTATTTTCATTATTACCTTATTTCTATTATTTTAACCTCTATGTATTTTTGGCTGAATAGCCGTTCATCACAATTTCTTATGAGTTTTTGTATTATAGACCTTGTGCAGACCTGGTCACGTGACCAGATTTTAGTGGTTACCACGTGGTTCCCACTCTCATGTGGCTATCAAACATGTCCTCAGTTTATCAAAAAAAGTGTTTATAATGATATTATAAGGTTTCTTTTGAGAAAGTAGAACTTAAGAGAATGACATAATAGCGTAATAATAATGACGTATTCGTGCTTGGGTACCTTCAACGATATTCAAAGACAGACTCTGGCTGTGGAAGCTCTTTCAGTCTACTAAAATCTCTATTTGATTGCAAACTAATCCCGGAAATGTCTGGCAAGAGTCCGGTCATAAATTAGTGTTTAATACTTTGAAGAAGTGTTTACCGCAGAAACCAGTCTTTGACAGACACAGAGGGGAAGCTAGTTTATTATACTTTTCCGGAATTGCTAAATAGGCATACAGTGACAGCGCGGAGTGTACAGATACAGATTCCGTATCTGTACACTCTACAGATACGGAAAAGTAGTGCGACCTAGTTTAAACCAATCAGAATACATGTACACACAGAGAGTTTGACCTCTGACCTACACTGACCTTACGCTGACCTAATTAACGGCCCAATGAAATGCGCGGATTTGATCACATGAACCAGACGCGGTGCATTCAGTGTTTACAACCCTAGCAGACGTCAGAAATATCCGTTAAAAACGGCGAAAACGTCAGAAATGACGTCGGAAACGACGTTTACTATGGATTTAACGGATTCACAGATCAGGGAAATGCTGATGTTCGATTCCGACGTCAGCGAGACAGATTTAAACGGAGTTTTGGACGTTTTTGAGGCGCCCGACGTCTTTTGGCACTCCCCTCCCGCCAGTCCTAGCATCATTGTGTACAGAGAAGAGCCTCAAGAAACCCCTGCTCAGCCTACTGAAACCCCTGCTCAGCCTACTGAAACTCATCCTCAGCCTACTGAAACTCATCCTCAGCCTACTGAAACCCCTCCAGAGGCGTCCGAGCACGTGAATTTCCACGATTTCGACATGGAAGATCCTGAGTACCTCCCACCAGGTAAGCACATCCCCCTCCCACCAATGATATATATGTAGCCTGCCTATTGAGTATCTAAAAACGTGTAAAATGCGTTCAAAAATGCGTTTAAAAACGCGTGTATAGTACGTTTATAGTACGTGTATAGTACGTGTATAGTACGTGTATAGTACATGTATAGTATGGGGAAATGTTACCCTCACTTCTCAGGAACTCTCTCATTCAGATACAGTTTAGGCCAAAAATGCCTGGGACCCCCTGACTAGCCTCTCCAGTCATAGAGTGGAGCTCATTATTCTCCAGGTAGACACACCCATTTTCATCTTCCCTGTTTCTATCAACATTCAGACACTGATGAGGAGGACTACATGGAGGAGGGTATGGATGAGGGCATGGACGAGGACATGGACGAGGACATGGACGAGGACATGGAGGAACAGGGAGCCGTAGGAGGGGTGAATGAGGCCGACATAGAGGCCTACATTGATTCGGGCAAGAACAAGAACACCAAGAAAAAGACACAACAGGTTGTCAAAAGGTTCCACGAGTACTGCCTGGAACAAGGGTATGACGACTTCGTGGCCCTCCCGCCCTCAACCCTCAATGTCATGGTGAGTGCCTTCTTCATGGTCGTTAAAAAGAAGGAAGGGGGCGAGTATGAACCGGACACCCTCACCAGCATGCACCGGGCCATTGACCGTCACCTCAAGGAATAGAAGTATGGCTACACCCTAAAGGACTCCCCGGAGTTCCAGAGTAGCCGGGATGTCCTGGCCACCCGCAGGAAGGCCCTCAAGGCGGAGGGGTATATCAACAAACCCAACCGATCGCAGCCCCTCACTGCGCAACATATGAATATCTTCTGGGAGAAGGGAGCCATCTCTAAGACCAGCCCGGAACCTCTGCAACGAGGGCTGTTTATCTATATGGTGGAGTGTTTCGGGCTGAGGGGCATGCACGAGGGCCGACAAATGAACTGGGGGGACATTAAGTACGTGGAGGACGAAAATGGATACGTCTACTTGGAGTTCAACGAACGACATTCCAAGACTAGACAGGGCCAGGGGGATCCCAGGCATTTCAAACCTAAACTGTTTAAAAATGAGAGGCATCCCGAGAGGTGTACAGTCCACATGTACGAAATATTCAAGTCCCACCGGCCACCCCAAATGTTGACCCCTGAGAGCCCCTTCTTCGTGGCCATAAACAAGAGCCCCAGGGCCAGGACCTGGTACAAGAACCAGCCCCTGGGTGTTCACCGACTGCGGAAGATTGTGCCTGAAATGGCCAAGGCCTGCAATCTGAAGGGGAGGCTCACTAACCACAGCATCAGAAAAAAAACAGCGACTGACCTGCTCCACAGCGGGGTAAATCCCACTGTGATTGTCCAGCTGACAGGCCACAGCAATGAGCATGCAATACGAGATTTGCGACCTCCTGCAAAGTGACCAGGAGAGGGCACAACTCTCAAGGAAAAGGTGCCTACCTGCTGCCACCCCTCACAGCGAAGTCGTCCCTGCACTCACAGCATCAACAGCGCTGTCACACAGGAGGAGACCTGTGTCCTGTGCCCTAGGTGCACCTCCTCCTGTCCCAAACCAAGGTGAACAATGCGCAACTCCTTCAGGAGGGCCAGCAATTGAAGCACCAAGGCCTACCACCTCTCCTATGAGGCAGGGTGCCACGCCCCCTCCCATAGCATCACCCCACAACAGTACAACTCCTCCAGGAGGGATCAATCCAGCAGTGACGGCCCTAAGTCCAGCGGTCAGGGCCCTAAGTCCAGCGGTCAGGGCCCTAAGTCCTCCAGGGCAGGCGGCGGCGACTCCAGGGCAGGCGGCGGCGACTCCAGGGCAGGCGGCGGCGACTCCAGGGCAGGCGGCCGCAGTATCCATGGACATGGCCATTGTCCCTGCTGCTCCAGGTACCCAGGGACAGGGACAGGCTGGGCCCCTCTTCCAGTCATCATCCTCCAGTCTATCCCAGGCCTCAGCACTCCTGAGTGGGGCAGTCTTCCACGGATCTGTAAACATCAACTTTGACTATTACAGTGGGAACAATCAACCAAGTCTGGACAAAGTCTGAGAAATCCGGGCAAAGTCTAAGAAATCCGGGCAAAGTCTAAGAAATCCAGGCGAAATGTAAGAAATCCGGGCGAAATCCTAAGAAATCCGGGCAAAATCCGATGTAGTTTAAGAAATATTCAAAGTTAAATTATATCTATGAGATTCCGGGGGCTCCTGTCCTTGTTGAAGATGTAAATATGAAGTAGTATTCAAAGTTAAATCATATCTATTACATGGCGTGGCCTCTTGTCCTTGTTGAAGATGTGAAAATCAATGTAAGTTGTAAGCTGAAAGTTGTAATCAATCTATATAAGAAATGAGAAAGTTGTACTCAGCTTTGACAAGTCCTGCCGCTGTTGCAGGGAAGAGCTGCGCCGTTGCAGGCCTGAGGAGCGCCGTTGCAGGTGCTGGAATGGAATTAATAGTAAAAATAATTCAATGTACTTTTTTCAAACTTTAAAAAATTCTAAAGTAAAATTGAGCATTCCACGTTGTTATAATTGTATATTTGTTAGATATTTCATAGCAAATAAGTATCTAATGTGAATATTTAGTAGGTTTTCTCCGAGATGAAGTTGTAAAATTCAATCTATATAAGAATACAGAAAGTTGCGCTGACCTTTGACCCGACCCGACCTGACCCGAGGTCGGGCGCACTGTCACTGTTGCCGGGCGGCAAGCGCCGTTGCCGGGCCCTGTTGCCGGGAGGCTTGAAGTTAATAAATACTGAATGTCAGCATCTGCCTTTCACCCACGTTGTTCTCCACGCATTTGTCCACGCATTTTGCGCCTTCTCCACGTACATATGTAATATTTTGAAGCAATTCTGGCGGGTGGAAGAGGTGGCTTCTCGGCGTAAGCACCGGCAAGCATGGCGACGGGCGCGAAGTTGGCGAGTAAAATACCCGAACTTCTAGGTCGAATAATTCCATATTTAGCAGATGACACGTACATTTCACACGTCCTCGTATATCCCGGGTATGTTATTCACGTGCAGCAGGCAGGATGAGCTCGTTGAATCACTATTTTCAGGGTAAAATGAAGAAATCCGGAGGATCAAATTCGCCTCTTCGCGCCATAACCGCCGGCTTGTTCAAACGGAAAGTAGGTCATTCAGCCCCATCACTCCGCTAAATTGTAGTCCGCCGCGGAAAAAAGTTCCAAATGAATCCGGCCGGTCGAATAATTTTAAACGCTAATAATTAAAAATAATTATGGAATATGTCTCACTGAGACTGTATAATGGCGATGAATTATAGAAATCTCCAAATTGTTCAATAATTTCCAAAGACAGAGCCTTTTTACCGGCGGGGAGACGCGTAAGAATACCGGGGAGTCTGAAGTCGCGGCGAAGTCGGTCAAATAGCCTCTGCGCCTTCATCAAACGTAGTCCGCCGCGCATATAGTTCCCTAAGAATGGGGCTGGTCGAATAAATTAAGCGCATGAAATGCTTAAAACAATCCCAAATCTTCTTCTATATATGTCCTTTAACCTTCTCAATTCCGTGAAAGTATAATAAATACAAAACCGGACCTGTGGCGGGAAGGCAGATCAGTACGAGTCCGAAGCTCTGAATTTTTTGTGTGGTTGCCTTAATTTGAGTCCTGTACAGTTATTTGTCACTCATAGTTCTGGGGTCCTCCATGAATTACATATGCATATTAACATGATTTCTAGACCACCCTAAAAACGTTAGCATGTAATAAACTATAGGGGGAGGACCCAGCACTGACTAGGAGGTTCTTTGGGTTAGATTCCAGGTTGGTGTCTGGGTTCACTCAGGGATGAGGTACAGCAAAAATGATTTTCAGGTTTTGATCCCCTGCTATTTGCCTGCCCAGTCACCCTCATCTCATTAGATACGATCAACAAAGGCTGACCAAGTCAAAACGCATGTCTGATAGGTCAGAATTCATCCCAACTTGTTGTTGGTGTGAAAATGACCCTGGAGGTTGGTATGGCATATAACATCCATCACTCACTCACTCCCTTGACAGAGCTCGACCCCCACACCCTGTATGTCTGTATGTACCACTACTCTTTTATTTATTTTTTTTTAAATTCTTTATTATCCTGGCCTGACTCGACATAGTCAGTTTTCATACAGGACCAGCGGGAACTTAATCTAATACAAATTTCAATGTAACATATTGCTCGTATACATCATGACATAGTAATGACATTTGTATGGTTCGAAACTGTAGTACAATTGTTGAATTATTTCAGAAACTCAGATCACTTATACTTATCTCATACCGAAAAGCTACAAGATCACATTGATGCAGTATCACAATATTATACATCCAAACTTATGCATCCAACATCCAATTTTTCATATATGATTTAAACATGTTATAACTTTCAATATTCCTGACATTCACTGGCAATTCATTCCAAAGGATAGCACCAGTATAGTAAACATTTCTTTTAAACAATTCACAGTTAGGCTTAACAGTTTTAAAAATACAAGCTTGATGTCTTCTAGTATGAATATTTCTATTGTCCACAATCATATTGTTATTCTGTTGTTTATACATAAAATTCACTATATGCGCATGACGTCTCTTGTATAAATTTGAAAGTTTAGCAGTTGTATGTAAAATATCTAAAGGTACTGCCAATCTTTCGTTATAACAGATCCGTAAACACTTATTCTGAAGCCTTTGTAATTTATTTAAATGTTGTAAATAAACACGGATAATAAAAATATCACCATAGTCTAGGTAAGGCAGGATCATGGCTTTATATAGACGTATTGCAGAATTCGATGTTAGATATTTACGAATTTTTTGTAATAAAAATATTTTGTGAGAAACAATTTTAATTGTATTATTGATTTGTTTGGTAAAAGATAGAGTATTATCAATCACAATTCCCAGATATTTATATGTGTGTACATAATCAAGTTCTTTGTCATAAAGCTTTAGTCTGGGAAGTGTAATGTTTTTCACTCTATATTTAGATCCTGTGATCATTACCTTGTTTTTTTTAACATTAATTGTTAGTTTATTTCCTTTACACCAATTTGCAATATTATCTAAATCTGTTTGCAGTTCCCTATGTGCTTCAAAAATATTTTTATTAGAAGTGGTAATGGCAGTATCATCAGCATATAAGTTTATAAAACTATTATGAATAATTCCATCAAGATCATTAATGTATATCAAAAATAAGAGAGGACCTAGTACTGATCCTTGGGGTACTCCACAGGATATGGTACTGTGGCCAGACATTACATTATTAACTAGAGTGCGCTGGGATCTATTATCCAAGTAACTATTGATCCATCTTAAATTCTTGCCCCCAATGCCCAACTTGTCCATTTTTTTAAGTAATATTGCATGGTTAACTGTATCGAAAGCTTTGGAAAAGTCTTTGTAAGTGGTAATAGAAAGTTGTTTGTTATTAATGTTATTAAATAGATTATTAGTAAATTTGGCTATGGATGAAGTTGTCGAGTGATTCTTTCTAAATCCACATTGGTTGATGTTTAGATAATTGTTTTCTTCAAGGTAAGTATTAATCCTATTATGAACAATTTTTTCTAATATTTTACCAGGCAAGGGGATAAGAGAAATGGGTCGGTAATTAGTACATTCATTCAAATCACCGTCCTTTGGTAGTGGTACCACGACTGATTTTTTCCATGCATCCGCAAAAGTGTTAGCTCGGAAAGATTCACGTATGATACGTGTAAATTTTTCAATTAAGTGAATAAAAGAAATTTTAAGTATTTTAGATGAAATCCCATCGATAGAAGACGATTTCATCGCGTCAATTTCTTTACATAATTTTAATACTTCAATTGAGTCTGTTTCAATATCATTTAATACAGTGTTTGTGACTAGACCAGAGTATGTCCAGTCAGTATCATGATTTTTTGCCAAATCCGGTCCAATCGAAGTAAAAAATTGATTTAATCTATCAGCCGTCATTTGATCATTTTCTATGAAATTTCCATCTTTATCTCTGAATTTCACAGGAGATTTCGTTGAGCCTTTGGATTTAGGTAGAATGTCTGACACCATTTTCCAAAATTGTTTAGAGTCAATAATATTATTTTCTAAATTTTCTTTAATAAAAGATGATTTAGGTTGTTTAATAGATGAATTTACTCTATTTCTAGCCATTCTTGCATCAGACCAGGCTTGATCTGTGTTATATTTCTTGGCCAAATGTCACAAATTGTCCTTTTCAAAAATTGTTTCCAAAATTTCATCCGTCATCCAACTTTCTCTTAGTTTCTTGATGATAAATTTCCTAAGGGGACACATTTTATCAATGACAGACAGTACGTGTTTATAAAATATTTCCCATAGACGATTCACATCATTACATACCAGAAAATCATTCCAATCACATGCATCAAGGTTCATTTGAAAAATATCTCGGTCAAAGTTCATATACGACCTACCCCAAAACTCCGTTTTCACTTTAGGTGACTTATTATGTTTAATAGTTAAATAAATCATTTCGTGATCACTTAAGTTAATATCTGTAACCTCAGCTTGGCTGATTTTTCTCACAGTTACTATGGATAAGGTCAATACATGAATTTCGAGCAGCATATCTGGTCGGTACTTTTATATATTGTTTGAGAGTAGACAATTGTTCAAACCATTTGATCTTTTCAGTAGCAAGATTTTGCTTATCTAAGTAATCAATATTATAATCACCCATGATCACGATGTCAGGTTGGTAGGTGTATTTACTAATGATAAATTCATATTGTTCCAAGAGTGTACTACAGAAAATTTCAACATTGCCCTGGGGAGGTCTATATAGTTGGCCAATAATCAGTTTTTTCCTTTTAGGTTGATTTATAACTAGCCACAGAATTTCAATATGCTTAGTAGATAAATTTAGATTATCTAATTCAGCTATCGAAAAATTGTAAATATTATTTACATAACAACAGACTCCCCCCCCCATTTTTGGGTTCAGCTGAAGGTATATCCGACCAACTCCTATCATTTCTTATTATAGTGTAACCAGGAATGCTAATCAGGGATGAGGTCATATTAATGGTTAACCATGTTTCAGATAATCCCATACACGTTATATTACTATTAAGTATATGTTGTTTAAATAAATCAAACTTACTCCAAATACTTCGGATATTAAGATGTGCAATGTGGATGCCCTTTTTGGATGTGGGTAAACCTATATTAATCATACAATAATAGGAAGAGTTTCAAGACCCATGGTCTGAGTATAACTATGCTAAAAGTTTTAGCACATGTACATTTTGATTCGAACCAAATTTCTATCCAGTAGGTTATAGTTTCTGTCGGTATTATACCATTATGGTTAACCAACATAATACTTATTAGTCGAGTGATATATACAACAGTTATATTACAATTTCAAATTTATACAGTATATAACAGGTGATAATTCAGTATCACTTCAAATACCTCCACATGATTCGATTCGACCCAAGGTATGTAAGACTATTTGTGTATAAAGCTGTTATACAATTAAATCTAAAAAGTTGCCTAGGGGTCATCCTTGGGTGGCCTTGTGACCCATGTAGATCGTACGACCCTCAGACTTAGCCCTCAGACTGGGGCGATCTGTGACAAAGGTCTCATGTTGGAGAGGACATAAGTCTCCTGATGAACAAAAGACTGAATTCATCATAGTGGTATAATACCCTTGATAGGAGTCTCACCTACAACATGGCCACGACATGACCATGACATGATCAGAACTAGAATTCAAAACGTCGTACAATATCACTTCATGTCTTAATCCATGTCGTAGTCATGTTGTGAAACCCATGTCATGTAGTGTAATAGGTCCTTAACCCACTACACCATCTCACCCATCTGTTAACATTATGTGCAATATGACAACAATGGCTAACGCTCCCAACAACTGATTTGGCTTTGATGTTACTGATCGCGGACGAATCTAATCTTCCTCTCACTCCTAAATACCAAATGGCACAACCTCGATTCAGATGCGCTTTCTTCAACAGTTGACACATGCCAATTACAGTGATCCTGCAGTTACAGAGAAGTACAAATAAATGTTCTATATTTAGCTACAAAGGTCGTTGATCTTCTCTTCTCCATGTTACATCCTTCTATGTAGGATGACTTTGAACCACTCACTCTTCCCTTATTAAAGGGAGCCAAAAGCAATGCTGTTTGAAAATACGATAACATTTGTAAACTTAAACAACTATGAAAATACATTGTAAGAGTCTTTAGCCATTGGTATAGAATAAATCATGATAACTAACTTTAACTGAGCTTCCAAAATACTCATGTCATTTTTGCCTGAAAGAGTTTTAATGTATTTTGATAGAATATTAGTCCCTATTCACAGTCTATATTTTACTACAGGCCTGATCGAGGTATGACCGTAGAATGGATTTCAGTAGTTGACAAGATTTGCAAATGTTGACCCTTCAGTGCTTTGACTCCCTTTAAGGCCCATAATTGCTAGAAATACTCATAGCTTACAATCATTGGTCTGTTGGAGTTTACCTGTGGTCCACTGCAGAACAACGCTAGTAAGAGTGAATCCTTACAATGCAAGTTACTGTTGTTGCCAATGAGGTGGCTATGGGGCCATCCATAAATGATGTCACACTTTTTCAGGGTATTTTAAGGACCTTCCCACCCCCCTAGGCCTGTCACACTAAATTCTCTAGTCTAAACATGAAAATAAGGCCGTTTTCAGGCAGTGTCACACTGTTCAACCTACCCACCGACCCCCTGGTGTTTGACATCTTTTACGGATGGCCCCTATGATGGGCGGAACTTGAACGTGAAATGGACCACCGACTAACAGTGGTTCTGATATTCTGATATTTTTGGTGTTAGTCAGCTGACAAACCCTCTAAAATAAAGTTAATTGTTGTCCAGCCTGGTATTCAATCGCTCTCAGATCAGATCATTTTTGTCAGTAAGGGGTGGGTTTATTCATTCAGAATCAGGCTTTAAAGAAGAACAAAACTCTGGCTCACAAAACTCTGGCAATCAGCACTGGAAATGGCCATTGTTAGCAATCCCTCGGTAGCAATACCTCGGTTAACAGTATGTTCACCCTTAGTTGTGTACAGTGAAGATAGAGGGGCTAGAGTCTGTGAAAAGTTAGCAGCAGGCCCATATAAATACATATAAATGAATCACAAATAATAATGACAAAATTAACACATATTCATAGAAAAACAAGTCATCAACACATTCATGTTGAGCTATCATTTATTCCATCCAAATATCATTATACAGCTCATTTTTATGTTACATCTATTTCTATGATCTAATCTATTTAGATAAAAAGAAAACCAAAGAAAACTGTTTCAAACCCCCTAATGCCAGTGACCGCTGCAGTGACGTAGGCCAGCAGACAGCTACAGATTTATCTCATTTGCTTCGTAATTATTCTCGACAATCATTTCTTGGTATGCACCTTGTCCCTGTCATACTCAGCCCACAGTATTGTTCGAAGGAATGCTTCATTCCCCTCACAGGCCTGGTGATTGCTGTCAGGTCCAGCCAAGCTGCGACATAAGAGAAACATTCTGCTATACATTTTTAGTCAGTCCGGTACGTACTAAGATTGCATGTAACAATTATGTTATTAATGGTTATGTCGAAACTTCACCAAATCAGAATGTTATTATAACATTATGTTTTGGTGAGGTCAGGACAAAACCCAAACAAAACTTTGTAAGAACATTCTGTCTTGGTTGAATAATGTAATCAGAATGTTATAATAAAGTGCAAAATCAAGACAATACATTGCAGCAACGTTATTAGGAGCCATCAAAATAATATAACAAGAACCAATACAGAACCAAACAGAATGTTATTGTAACGTTATAATAACGTCATATGCTTGCCTGGCGGACTGCACCTTTTAGGCCCATATGCACTAGGCGAGTTTAATATCGATGGGCACTGGGTGACTGGGAGAATGGCCATTGTCGTCAACGGCCGACTGTAATATGAAGTAATTTTGGTATTTTACTGCAGATTTGACCACCAACGCCATTGGCCATAGCCATTGATAACCAAGTAGCCTGATGAAATCACAAACAATTCTCCCAGTTGCCCATTGCCTGTCAAAGATAACATTGCCTTACTATAGCAAGTATTGGACTTTGGTAGGCCGGTGAAATTAATTGTGACACGAGTGTGATATGTACTTATCAGGTATTGATAAAACATCTGGATGCCTTCTGTAATGAAGAACAGCTGCAGTTGGATATTGGCGTACCTGTGGGATGAATGATGGCAGGTCTGTATTTGCTAAGTATAATTGTATGCCACAGAAATATTCGTGAAGATAATATGCAGGACACGGTTGTGCAAGTTATTTGAATATTGCAACTTGACAGGACTAAAGACTGTTAAGCAGTGGCCTGTTTCAAAATATTTGTTGTCGTTACAATTTTTCCTACGATGGTTCAAAGAATGTTTCATAATACGTCTGTCATAAATGACCCCTAAAGTGTCGTAACTGACCTCTATACCACCGTAACTGATCCTCAAGCTGTCATTACTGACCCTTAAATCATTGTAAGAGAAAAAAACGGTTGTTACTAAGACCACCCAAACCCTCATCTTACTGCGGCGAAACAGAAATGTTTTCTAAAACCATCATAGACCATGGAAGATTTTGAATGAAAGAGCATGGAGCCTCGAGACTATTTATAAGGTTGGACAAATACCATGGGAATATAAAAAAACGTGGAAAGGAACATGGGTCACCATAACAGTTTTAAAAAATTCATGGGTTGGAAAAATGAGGTTTTATTAGAGGTTTCTATGGGAACACCTCTGAAAAAAACAGATGGTTGAATGTAACCTCTGAGGAGGGGTCTATAATACAGCCCTGACCCTGCAGTGGTCAGAGGAGGGGTCTACATTACAGCCCTGACCCTGCAGTGGTTAGAGGAGGGGTCTATGTTACAGCCCTGACCCTGCAGTGGTCAGAGGAGGGGTCTATGTTACAGCCCTGACCCTGCAGTGGTGAGAGGAGGGGTCTATATTACAGCCCTGACCCTGCAGTGGTCAGAGGAGGGGTCTATGTTACAGCCCTGACCCTGCAGTGGTCAGAGTCAGAGGAGGGGTCTATGTTACAGCCCTGACCCTGCAGTGGTCAGAGGAGGGGTCTATGTTACAGCCCTGACCCTGCAGTGGTCAGAGGCGGGGTCTATATTACAGCCCTGACCCTGCAGTGGTCAGAGGAGGGGTCTATGTTACAGCCCTGACCCTGCAGTGGTTAGAGGAGGGGTCTATGTTACAGCCCTGACCCTGCAGTGGTGAGAGGAGGGGTCTATGTGTCAGCCCTGACCCTGCAGTGGTCAGAGGCGGGGTCTATGTTACAGCCCTGACCCTGCAGTGGTCAGAGGAGGGGTCTATGTTACAGCCCTGACCCTGCAGTGGTCAGAGTCAGAGGAGGGGTCTATGTTACAGCCCTGACCCTGCAGTGGTCTGACGAGGGGTCTATAATACAGCCCTGACCCTGCAGTGGTCTGAGGAGGGGTCTATGTTACAGCCCTGACCCTGCAGTGGTCTGACGAGGGGTCTATAATACAGCCCTGTCCCTGCAGTGGTCAGAGGAGGGGTCTATGTTACAGCCCTGACCCTGCAGTGGTCTGAGGAGGGGTCTATGTTACAGCCCTGACCCTGCAGTGGTCAGAGGAGGGGTCTATGTTACAGCCCTGACCCTGCAGTGGTCTGAGGAGGGGTCTACATTACTGCCCTGACCCTGCAGTGGTCCGACGAGGGGTCTATATTACAGCCCTGACCCTGCAGTGGTCTGACGAGGGGTCTATGTTACAGCTCAGATTGAGCCGCAATCACCTCTGAGCTGTCTCATAAAGCAGTCAACTGTCTCCAGGCCTCCGTGTGCCGAAATGCCAGGTTGGCAATTAGAGCAAGCCAGTGACAGCCCAGGCGCTCACGCTGTCTGGTCTTTGGAGTACAAGTTTACTTCACGGTCTTACCTGGGTAACAAACCAAAGAAATATAACTCATTTTCATGGTGTTCCATCATTAGGAAAATGGTCCCTGCAATTATTTAGAGATTAAGAAACACCCATGAACATGCACAAAGAGTCTGGAGTAAATATCATATAAAACCTTCATGATATATATAATTGAGTTCTGAAGTTGGTCGCACGCATTAGGGGCTAACATATTAAAAACAGAGATATCCGACTGATGGGGATATTACTGCTCACAGGTTTCACCCGTGGGCCATGACAAAGTCCTCTGGGTCGTATGGTCAACCTAGGACGACCTCAGTGAATTCTTTTTACGTTAGTAAATAATTTTTGCATATGCTCATATCTCTAAACTTAATATGGTGACATAGGATTTTAAAAGTATTTTTATGTTCCTCATGCATCCCTTTAACCACCCTATGAGTTTCAAAATGTTGTCACTGTTTAAAAAAAATCATACCAAACACCCAAATTCACCTATATATACTTTAGCTACACGGTTTACCAATATTCTCCGAAGAGAGTGATTTCTGCATTTTTACTTACCAGGTGACACGATAATTGATCCACTCAGTATTGCCCTTAATATGACTTGACACACTTTGGAGCCCATTTCGCCCTTGTTCTGTAACTGATATATACACTAATGAGTTCATATAATACCGTTTTAATGGGATACATTTCTTCTCTAGTTTGCATTCAAAGATGGCAAGTACTTTGTCATGTCCAAGATCCCTCATTATGTATGGGTCTCTTTGTGCCTTCCTTCCTCAATGCCTCTGAAGTTTAATAAAGCCCTAATGAGACAGTGATATGCTTGGGGAAGCAGCCAGACTTAGGGGCAAAAAAAAGAGCTGACGGTTGTCACTATTCTCCTGTTAGGGACCATCGAAAAACCCACGGTGATAGTACGTACCTTGGCTTCATTCTCTGTGTATGACTTTTCCCTCTGGGTCATATGGCCACCCTCTGATGACCCCCCACAGTCTTTCTTATCTTATTGTCATCCTCACGCCTGAGGAGCGATACATACAATGGGCAGTGCGTAGTCACGGGCCATATGTGTGACCCACCAAGGGGAAAGGATGCTCCAGGGGGAAATTCTACATTAAAGAGGATGGAATAAGCTTTCAAATGATACCAAAAAATTCGTTGGCTGAGTAATAAAAGGTCGTATCTCAAAAAAATCAAATTCCTTTTTATTTTTGAATATGTTTCTCTTCCCCCTAAGGTATCTAGAAATTCTGGAATTTTTTGAGTTTTCCAAATCTTTAGAATGGTATAACCCAGTAAACAAAGGTCGTATCTACACCATTTCACTTTTGGTTGAGTAATAAAAGGTCGTATCTGAAAGAAACCAATTTGTTTTTCTTGGTAGAATGTGATAATTGATGCAAATTAAACATATCACATCATTCAGGTTTTTAGAAACGTATTATGTGAATATCATTGTAAAATATTATGGGGAAATTTATAAGATCAATAGCAGATATAGAAGTATCTTCACAAAATGCTGGATACGACCTTTGTTTACTGAAATATTGGTCTAGGTGTTGAGTAATAAAAGGTCGTATCTGGGCTGAGTTTAAATAATCATAGTTAAAAGATCACATAAATCGTTGGTATTTTAGAATAATCAAATCAAGTCAATACTAACATATTGGTTTAAGTTGAGAAATGTTATTTTGTATAATTTGTATGAATTGAAATGATTTGATATGTATCTATATAAAATCTATATATGCCAGATACGACCTTTTATTATTCACTAATTTCCAAATAATCTCCTTAAAAATGAATAATAAAAGGTCGTATCTGGAAAAGATTATGTATGTGTTACCATAGTAACATCCTAATGATCTAAATACATTCATATTTATGACCAAAGTATTTACTGCATATTATTCTTCCTGGGAATAGGATATTATGATGATTGAGCAGATATTTAGACTTACACAGAGCTTTAAGACATGTTATATTTGTTTAATCAGCAATTACTCAAAACAAGCATTTGTCAGATACGACCTTTTATTACTCAGCCAACGAAATGTGAAATTGTGATGATTATTAAAAAAAGTTACAGGTTATAAGATATAGGAACGCCAATGTTCCTACAAATGAGAACAACATGAATTATTCAGTATTTACTGAGTTATTTGATAAGGAAACGTATTTCTTGAAAACATAAATGGCTATTTATAAAATACTATTGTGATCATAACTCTTGATCTAAAAATGGTATTGTTTACCTGTTTGAAGTGGGAATATTTTCAAGTTACAATTTTCAACACAATGTTACAGTTTTTTTTTTTTTTTATAAATCACTAAAATTATTGTCTCCACGGCAACCAAATTACTATTGTGTTGTAAACTTTGGGAATAAAAAGTTCCATTGACATTCCAAATAAGGATATTTTGAAATGAAATGGAATCTTTTAAGTAGGTCAGCTGAATTGTACACAAAAAGTTATAATTAGTCTAAGACAGTTTTAACATTATTTTTCATTAAACTACTCATATCTCCTTAAATATTAGTCCTAGGGCATAGGAAAAATCCCCCGCGGAGCATCCTTTCCCCCTGTTGAGTCACATGTACTGGTCCTTGTTATGGCTTGTATTCGTGGTTTTCAACAGTATTTTGTATTTTGCTTGGGTGATAAATATAGAGGACCCCCTATATGTCACCCTCAGATAGATAGCTGTCAATCCTCAGATGACCCCTCTAGGTCTTCTAATATTAGTACGAGCTGGAAAGAATAACAATTGTAAAAGGGCAGGAATAGCAATTGTAGAAGGGCAGGAATAACAATTGTAGAAGGGCAGAGTACAGTGTTATGAAATACTGCATTTTGTGGGAAACTGTTTAAATGAAGGACAAAGCGCCTAGTCCTACTCACTAACCCCAATAAGCCATCCCCACATTGGATATATTCCAGGGTTGTAAGCCATCCTTGTCTCCTAAAGTTGAGTTACTGAATAAGCAACAATTGTAATATTTTTTCTATATACCCAATCTCAAAATCATCATTTCTTACATTTTATCAAGTGACAGATTTTGAGGTTTGTTGTGCAATCAAAATACCGTATTTCATACCAAAATAAGGTTGGTCACTATAGGTTGGGCTGACAGGCTTTAATGTTGGTTCCTATGGGGAAAAGTCCAATATACAAAGCTGCATTTTTAGAATTTTAGAAGCATTCTGTGAACCAAAATAATTTGGTAAATGTTTGATTATGCAACTGTGTTCAGGGAATAAGCATGGAGGCAATTTCAAAAATATTTCATGATAAATTTAATGTAGGTTTAAACTGGGAATGGTTTTTTGTAACATGCACCAATTAAGGGGACTGGCAGGTCTATATTAGGATTATATTTGCTGCACAATAATAAAGTCCAAGTTAAAACTTTCTTCTAGCAAGTGGCAAGATCAATGTCATGTTTGCCCTTACAATGATTCTGATCATAGACCATACACTTATTATCATAGAGAAATGTCTAAAGTAAATTGAAAAACTTTTCACCATTGAACAAAGCACTTTATTGAAAAGTTAGGGGTCACTAAAAAAAAGCTTATGGTAATTGTATGACTAATATTCTCTAAACATAAAATTAGTTATAGATGGACACAATTGAATAGGTATATTTCTGGAAACTTATGTGAATCATCATTATCATTAACAGACTTATATCAGCTTATTGGGAAGACTCATTCATCTTTTTCGGAGGCTCCCTTATTCATATTCAGATTCAGTGGTAGTCACATCGTACCCTCTTCGCAGCCATCGGACTGTTCTCAGGTGCAGACTTCCATAGGCCTCACACGTACCCTGAACCCTTTCTTTATTATCAATTTTTATTAGATACAAGTCCCTCCAGGATTCAAATCCGCAACATAGGTGTTTGGAGGGGGTTGCTAACCCTTACACTATGAAGCCATATAGAGGAAGAGGGATAAACTGAATAATTGTGTAATTGCCTAATGTGCAGGTTCCCACAGGTCCTTTAGAAGGCTGTTTAACAAATCAGCTATCAAATGGACTGGCTTGTAACAGCCTATTTTACTTGTTCTTGGTATGGCCTGAAGTAAGTTCAGTGTGTAGACCGTAACATGGTAACGGACATCTTTTAGAAGTAGTAAGGTAAAAATCGCAAATGTTATTCATTTTTTGATTTGGTAATTACACCCCATATATATTCTTTGTTTCTTTCTTGAAATATATAAATGATGTTGTGAGGACACTATTCTGGTCACTTATTCAAACCAACATCAAGGTGTGCTAGCTACACACCTTTTCCATAAACCTGCCCACTATCCCATTCTGCCAACTTTTGGTGCTTTTAGTAACTATAGGTCCATGCACTAAGAAACATCATAGGAACGCTAAAATCATTAATTGGATAACTGAGGATGTTGAAGACATCATGGTGTTTCTTTAAAGGGGTCGTAGAATATTATAGGCTAGTTTTTCATGATTTGGTGCTCCAAAGACCTTTCAAATCGTGAATTAGCACATTTAACAACCAAATCATATAGTCAATCCCAACAGGGAATATCTGAAAATCATCAATTTTAACACTTTTTGACCATTTAAAATGTTTATGGATTTAGCTGTAAGATTATAACAAAACATAACGGTCACAAACTTGTAATCGAAGTAATGACAGATGTGCTAAATGTATTGATTTTGACATAATTATAGCAAATATTACATTCTTTCTATAGAGCTTCAAATCAGATTTCCATTTTTCAAACATTTAGTTCTAAATAGAATGTTTTCATTCTATTAACTGAGTTTTACTAAACCAGTCCAGATGGATTGTATAATTCATTTCCAATCCTATGATATATGAAGCAGAACTGTATATCAATTATCCACAAAGTTATTCTTGTTTGAAAAATAATTACCTTTTTCAATAACTTTAAAGTCACCATTTATTTGTGCAAAGGTCTATAGGTCACTTCACTTCACAAGATTTACTATAGAAAAGCCCTAAAATGTTGTTTCATTTTTAGTCCACCAGGGCAGCGCCACCTTAATGAAAAAGATGTACGGGAATGCTACTTCATTTCTATTTCCATGTGTATGACATCAAGTTGATTGTAAGTGAAAAGATTATTAATATTCATCCAAATGTCTGCTCATATCCTGGAATGTCATACCAAGTTCACAGTAAGTAATTATGACAGGAATAACTAGTTTGGTCATTTATATTACCCAAAATGACTCATATTCTCATTTTTACTGCCATACCGACTGGCATATTACTAATCCTTTCTCAATAACCGTTGAATTCATTATTTCTATGAAAAAGCAATCCTAATTAAGTACACATACAAACTGTGATAGTCGACTGAGTTTATTCCTGTAGACTTATCCGTGATGATGATCACCTTTGTATGGGTGGACCCTAAGTACACACCAACTAACTGCACTGTATCGGTGGACCCTAAGTACACACCAACTAACTGCACTGTATGGGTGGACACTATGTACACACCAACTAACTGCACTGTATGGTAGACCCTAAGTACACACCAACTAACTGCACTGTATGGGTGGACCCTAAGTACACACCAACTAACTGCACTGTATGGGTGGACACTATGTACACACCAACTAACTGCACTGTATGGTAGACCCTAAGTACACACCAACTAACTGCACTGTATGGGTGGGCCCTAAGTACACACCCATTAGCTGCACAGATGGGTGGACCCTAAGTACACACCAACTAACTGCACTGTATGGGTGGACCCTATGTACACACCAACTAACTGCACTGTATTGGTGGACCCTAAGTACACACCAACTAACTGCACTGTATGGGTGGGCCCTAAGTACACACCCATTAGCTGCACAGATGGGTGGACCCTAAGTACACACCAACTAACTGCACTGTATGGGTGGACACTAAGTACACACCAACTAACTGCACTGTATGGGTGGACCCTAAGTACACACCAACTAACTGCACTGTATGGGTGGACCCTAAGTACACACCAACTAACTGCACTGTATGGGTGGACCCTAAGCACACACCAACTAACTGCACTGTATGGGTGGACCCTAAGTACACACCAACTAACTGCACTGTATTGGTGGACCCTAAGTACACACCAACTAACTGCACTGTATGGGTGGACACTAAGTACACACCAACTAACTGCACTGTATGGTAGACCCTAAGTACACACCAACTAACTGCACTGTATGGGTGGACACTAAGTACACACCAACTAACTGCACTGTATGGGTGGACCCTAAGTACACACCAACTAACTGCACTGTATGGGTGGACACTAAGTACACACCAACTAACTGCACTGTATGGTAGACCCTAAGTACACACCAACTAACTGCACTGTATGGGTGGACCCTAGGTACACACCAACTAACTGCACTGTATGGGTGGACCCTAAGTACACACCAACTAACTGCACTGTATTGGTGGACCCTAAGTACACACCAACTAACTGCACTGTATGGGTGGACCCTAGGTACACACCAACTAACTGCACTGTATGGGTGGACCCTAAGCACACACCAACTAACTGCACTGTATGGGTGGACCCTAAGTACACACCAACTAACTGCACTGTATGGTGGACTCTAAGTACACGTGCACACCAACTAACTGCACTGTATGAGCGGACTTGGGAACGTCTCATACACAGTGATCTTTGTATTCACAGACATATTAAAAATCATATGTCATATATCGAATGATTTAGAAAAGGTCTGTGTGAATAAGCATTTACAATAATGGACAGTTGCGGCATGAGGTCCCCATATGTAGCCAGTGTTGTAACAGTCAGAGCTGTAATGAAAATGATGATGCCACATTCTGATTAATCTGAGACTAGAAGTTAACTGGAAATTTGAAGCTGAAGTGAAGGCTGCAATTGGTTGATGGTCACTGGATTTTCATTAAGTGAAGTATGAATTAGACTTCGCTCTTGCAATTGTTGCCATGACAATTTGTGGCGTAACATAATGGATGGTGAGATTGAGATTATTATAACATTATTTTTTGGAGAGGTTAGGATGAAACCAAAACAGAATGTTATAGGTCGATAGGTCGATAACCAGAAGATTGAAATAACATCACATTGGAACGTCACAGAGGTACGTTGCAGCAACATTATTCAGAGCTATTGAAAAATGTTGTTGCAATGATACAATAACGTCACATGTTTGGCTGTTAGACTTAACATTAAGGTTATAATTACAGTTATTTGAATTTGGTTTGTTGTTACCTTGCTAAGATAATATTATGATATTATGTCTCATATTAATTACTGACTCAAATAGTAGTCTTGGCATTTTCCATCAGCAGATTAATAACCCTCTGACCCTTGTTTCTTCCAAATGCAGACTTTTGAAAGAAAGAAAAAGATTCACTAATCTGAAATTCAATGAAAACCATGATTCCGAATTTTTGGTTCCTGAAAGATTTGTGGTCATCAATTTTTCATTTTTTTCCATTACCCAAACCATTTCATTACACTTTAAAGGTGTTCTGATAGATTTTAGGATGTATGATAATATAAATATTTGTCCTTTGTGAATCTTTTTTTCAATGTTTGCTCTGTTGATTTGTTAAGGTTTTCTGGACAAACTCTAGGTTTGTGATACACCAAATCATTGTCAGAAATGTCCATAAAAGTCTTTGCCTGCCATCCCAGGATTTGTATTCAAAGGATTTCATCTGTTCCTAGATACTTTACATAAATGGATCAAATATTTTTTTATACAGAGATAGTGTTGCCACCATTGACTGATATTCACTCCCATAGCTACTGCTGTATAACCTTAATGCATGCAGCCATTTTCGGATATATGGAGAACATTCTTTTGGTACTCCCGTCCCAGCGTTTCATGTAGCCATAAAGATGAAAACACGATTTCAGGTTTAACCTTCCCCTTCCCTTTAAAAGTTCTCGGTATCCCACACCCAGGAGCACCATTTAATCATCCAGGGAGGCTCGCGAGCTCTTTCTTCCACGGGCAATATCCGGTGTTTTATTGTCTCTGTCTGTTCGTCCCACGCCCACACGCCTCAGCTCAGAACGAGGCTGTTTAGTGTCTACTTTCACCACCAGGGGAGGCAGTGATCACCCAGAGATGAGGAGCTGTGTAGTGGTGGGGTCCCTAATAGACTATCTACCTGTTTTATCACCTGAGATACAGTGTTTTTTTATCTTTTCAAATATATACTTTATTTACTGCTATATGTCATACATGTTCTTCCAGTAGCTAGACAGTATATATAAGTGTATAAAGTATGAGCAGTGAGCAACAAACATTGAAAATGATGGTTCCCCAATGTTAGTATTGATATCCAATATGACCCCTAAGGTTCATCTTTATTTTATTACCTGACCACCCGACATGTTCCATGGGGCGTAAACATTGACATATAATGAGTGAAACCAAATGCAAAACAGCTATCCATAAGACATTATTATAACATCATGTTGTAATTAGATATCATGTTTTTTCTGAAAAGAGATTTGAAGCTTTACAGCTCATTACAACCTTATCCAAAGCAAAAAGTAGTTTAAGAGTTTGTTATTACACTTAATAGCAGAAGTGGGTATCATAGATGCCTAGATAGGGACCTAGACTATAATACAGGTAACCATTAGTGGTGAGAAGGTCTAGTACAGCGCGTATAGATACATGGAGGGATTAACCCCTATACCCACCAGGTGGTTTTAGACCTTTGTGATCTTATCTTACTCTGATTGTCTGTCAGTATGCTATTTTGAAATGGTTGAAATGAATATATTTGATAAAATTGCCAGTAAAATTGTTTGGCATATTTGCCTGTGACTCAGATATAACATGTATATGCTAACACCATGGTGATCAGAGCAAAATGCGATCGCTGAGTTCAAGATTGCCTAGTGGGTATTGGGCTTTAGAGAATAATATGCATGAGTATGCAGAGTAAATCGTAACAAAAGTATGTTTGGGTGTATGATTTCTTGGAAAATCAGGCTCCAAATGTATACAGAATTATATCTACCTAAAGATCTGGTCAGCAAAAAACAGCTCACTCTGTGTTCCGTTTTATTGTGACATAGTGATATTAAGAGTTCTGGCTAGACATTATAAATGTGATTTTATACGAAGTGTAGCACATTAACAGGACCCATGTTGTTATTACACATTGAATGCGCCATTAGTGGTTTTATGTGAATTTATGAGACTATATGAAAAGACAAACTAACAGGAGGTGACAGAATATGTTTTTAAGTTGTTATATGTGTCCCAGATCTATAATTCATGATGGTCCTTCAATGCCTCATATAGGCTACAAAGTACTACAGTTCAGGTGGGGTTTTCTGATTTTCAAGGAAGACAACATGTTAGGTATTTAATGGGAGGCCGACAGTGTTCTGGTACATTAAGGTCTGTGTAAGGGAGGAGTCACAGGCTGATAGTTGGTCTGTGCATATAGCTGATAAGACTGACATAGATTAGTTTATTCATGTGTCCCAGTTCTACTAAAAATTACATGAATAAATTTCCTTATGTGCGCATACATTTCATGCTTGGCAGAGCCTTTCAAGTTGGATGAATTAATCCCTGAGAGAATGCTGATGTGCTGATGTGAGCGATGGTTGTCATGTGGGAGACTTATATGGCACACGAGCCTGAATAAAAGAATCTTTCATTCTGGCTATAACTAGGTTGGGGATACTATTGAAAAACGGGACGTCCTGGAAAAACGGGACATCCTGGATAAACAGGCAAAACTGTATTATCTAATTTTCTTAGATGAAATTATACATCAATGATATGCAAGACAAACAAGATATAATACTTCTACATATGCCAGTTGCAAAAATTGAGAAATTCTGCATTTAACATATATTTAATAACACATTTTGAAAATTACATAACTTATAATTACACAATTAATATTTTTACATAACTAAAAAAGCTCAGAAAATGAGGAGTTTGCTAAATTCAAAAATTATTTGTAATGAACGGACACATCTTTTGCATCAAAACGATCATTGCATATTCACATTCTATCGTTGCATTTTTTTATATTGATTTTCATTTTTTAAAAGTGACAAAAATCATCCCAAGAAAAAGGCCTGTCCTGAAAAAACAGGACGTTTTTGTGGTCCATTTTTACAGGACGTCCCGTTTTTTCAGGCAGACTTTTAAAAACCATTAAAACAGTTATTGTAACAATGGGATTCAATTTTAATTTAACCAAATAATTGTTTTTTTATAAAAGGTCATATTTTATTATTGAAATAATGGAATGTTTGGAAATGATTTAGAGGGTCCCGTCCCGTTTTTCCCGTCGTAGCCTCAACCTGATAACGCCACCCATTTCTGATAAAAATGATTCATTTTCATTACAAAGTAACAATAGTTCGTTAATCAGCAGGTTAGCTAAGTAAAGTGCCATACCCACTTGCCCATGACGCACACGGGTGTCAGCGTAAAATTATCAAACATACTTAATAAGGCACAGTTGTCAGTGTTTGTGACCAAGCGGACCGCCATACCGATTGTGTGTGGGTATGGCTTGTACTGTCAGAGTCGGCCGATGGCAGCCCCAATTCCATGAAAATAGCTTAGTTGGTATGGGGTTTAAACCTGTTATTTCTGCACTAACCTCTCAAACATACCCAGCTAACATGTGTCATTGTTAACCTGGGGACACAAAGGAGGTTCCCCAGCAGTCAGAGTGTCCACACGATGTAACCACAAGGAGTGGAGCCCGCTGGTAAAACGACAATTAATTAGTGCGGAAAAGTTAAAACTTCTGAGGCAAGGAGCTCTCCTAATGAGCTGAAAAAGGCTAATCAGCCGGGAGGAATTGTGAATGCCGATGAAGATGGTTCCAAGCAACCTAGCAAAATACCACTAATAATCCTAATCATATCTGACTTTTCATAACCAGTAGTAATCACAATACCTTTATTTCTGTTTTGTAAGCATTGTTTAATTAATCCTGACACAGCTTGAGTGGTGCATATAGATTTTTATTATACCTTAGGGTGATTCAAGTTTAGTAGTTAAGAGTTTAACTCCGGGCGATACAAACCTTGGTGATAACCAGCCTCGTATCACCCTGCAGGGCGATACAGAAACATATTATTTTTTCTAAAATTCATTAAAAATTGAAATCATTAAGAAATAAAAAAAAATCTAACATATGCAATATCTGCACAACGTTCCTAGCTACATTTTACTGATTACTGTTTGTGGATATGATGGATATCAAAAGAGTTATAATGAAAAAACATAAGGAAAATGTTAAGCATCACAGCCCCACCATCACTGATTGCTGTGCATCCGTCCTTGGGATCTAACAGAAAAGATATAATAAATCCATAACCAACCTAAAAGGGAGTACTCTGTTTAGTGCGACCATCTGCTGTATGGGCGGCCAGGGTTCAATTCTGGGCTGAGCTGACTACTATACCCCTTTGCATGTCTCCCTGTGACAACAACAGGGTTATCAAAGGTCTCTAGCAGACCACCGGCTGTTGTGTGTAGGGCCCTGCCTGTGGGACCAGGCACATTAAAGAACACCTGCCTCGGTAAATGTGTAGGGGTATGGTCTCTATCTTCTCATAGATTCAATCATTTCATAGATACAATCATCAAGGACAGAATTGTCAATTCTTGTTCCTGATATGACCTTAGATGTTGATACAGTGTTAAACCCTAATAACCAATAACCTACTAACCAACCTGCAGGTAGTTGATAATGACCTCTTGAAATTAAGCAAAGAGTTTTGACCTTTATCTATCCGAATAAGAAATTATAAATCTAAACAAAAATTAGGGGAATGCTAATGATGCAATGGGCTATTTATTGACCCTTCAAAGTATGCTTGTTATACACAGATGTTAGTCAGTTAGGCCCATTCAAGCATCTGTTCAAGCTTAGCAATTTTGGTCAGTCTTTGGGAGACTTTCTGAACATGTCATTTACAATCAGTCATAATTTGTGAGGTACTTTACAACTATGGGCTGAGTAAATCAACAGACTGCTTCATAAGAAAGTTTGAGAGTTAGGGTATAGATATTATGTATAGGTATAATAAACTTAGATTCATGTAAGACCTTAAACCTGATGTCAACCTAACCTAATATGATGGTCACATAAACAATCAGTTTGGCCAAGGTTAAGACCTGATATAATCAGAATTTTACAATAACAATCTATTAAGTTTTGATTTGACCACCCATGATCAGGAGGTCCCTACAATGTTTTGCTTAAGTTAGGTCTGGACCTCACATAATCAGAATGTTATGAAAGTGCTTTGTTTTTATTGGGTCTTGACCAAATCTAACCAGAACATTATGATAACATTCTGTTTTGGTTAGGTCTCAACCTCCCAGAAAAATGATGTAACAGTTATGTCACATTTAAGTAAGTAACAGTCAAACAAAGAAAGCAAGTTTGACTGCTAGCATTACATGACTGTAACGTCCCAAGCTGGGATGAAGGTGTGATTTTTAAGGCCACATACTCATTTTGTTGCTTCAGATTTTGTATTTTGTTGATTTTCTTTGACAATATGGCAAGAATCCATACATACTATATATCAAATACATTTGAAAGAGAATCGAAAGACTGGTCTAATGATGTTTAGAATTTCTATTTTTGACCTTTATTCCAAGTGCCAATTTCTTAAATAGGCAGCAAAATCGGTATGTGGAATATGGCCTTTAGAATAGTAACAAATTAAGCTCCTTTTACCTTATAACATTAGTACCCCCAGCCAAGAATTTGGTATCCCAGCCAAGGGTGTGACATTCTTATAACGTTGCAGCAATGTTATAGTTGGTTCTGTTTGGTTCTGTTTGGTTATTGTTACATTCTTTGGATGACTCCCAGTTGTGTCACTGCAACATACTGCTGTGATGTTGCACTGTGACATTATTACGACATTCTGGTTATGTTCTCATAACATTCTGTTTTGGTTTTGTTCTAACCTCACCAAAAATGTTATAATTACATTCTGATTTGGTTAGGTTTCAACCTCACCATCACTAACAAAATTGTTACGTGCCACCTTAGTAAGTAACAAACTGACTAAAATTATTTGGTTGCAGAACATTGCTTTTAAGTTGCAAGCTGGCTTGGATTATTATTGTACAAATGTTCAAATTAGTTCTGTACTTGTTCTTGTTACATTATTTTGATGGCTCCCAATAACATTGCTGCAATGCACTGCATTGTACTATGACATTATTATAATATTCTGGTTATGTTCTTCAACCTAAGTAAAATGTCCTCATAAAGTTCTAGTTTCTTTTGTCCTTAGCTCACCATAAGATAATGTTATAATATCATTCTGGTTTGGTGAAGTTTCAGCTTAGGCATCAATTACATAATTCCTACATTGCCCTGTCGCATAACGGAAGGAACGATATCGCTCTTTAAAACAGCGGGGGTTTGGCAAAGTCTCCCTGTTATATGTGAAATTCGACATCGATTTTCACCCATTTCTAATCAATTTTCCGGGATGACAATTTCAGGGATTTAAGATCTAAATGTCTATTTTCCAGAACTTTTTCCAGAATTAAAATCGGTTGAGCAGAACAGCCGCAAATCAACAGGGGGCACCATCGCAACAGGGAGAACTCTCCTAACAGGGAGAGGGTGCAAACCATCGCTGTTGCCAAACCAGTTATGCAACAGGGCACATGTGATCTTAGTACCTAACAAACTGACGAAAAAAGTACGGTTGCAGAACATTTCTGTTATGTCATAAGCTGCCTGGGATTATCATTATAAATCTTTACCTCACCCCTCAAAAAATTGTACATACCACCTTAGCAGATCAGGGGGCCTATCTAAGGGCATTTTACGAAATATTTGTATTTCAAAATCCACAAAATATTAACAAGTTTTTCAACAAGGGAAAATTTACTGAGAAAAAATGTTCTTTTTTATCATTGTAAATTTCATTAAGGCCAAAAAAATGCAGAAATATATGTATATGAATATTGGATTCATAAATTTTATATTGCCAAAATTATACATAGAAACTTTTCCAAAATTATAGAAATGTATAATTTGACCAATTTCTCAAGAGTATATTGATATTTCAAATGTTTTCAAATTTACGAATTATGATTAATATTTGTTAATTTACAAAGCATTTACAAACCTTTTTTTTTTGCCTCTTTTTGATTTTTGCCTCTCCCTGGCGAAACAAAGATAAAATATCTATATTGTATATGTGAAATACTAAGAATTCCACGAAATATCCTTAAAGGTAAATATGGGTATTCGACATGATTTCTTGATATCCATAATAAAATTTTCAAACTCACACAGCTGTTAGATGTATGCATAGGGACTGTAATACAACTTTAAAAACGATATGTCACCATATCCATTTACGAGATATTAGCATTTGAAAAAAATGACAGTTTATCATTGGCTTCAATGGAAAAAAACTTTTCCCAATCAAAAAATAAAATTCCATAATTTGACTTCAAAAGCTGCAAATGTTTAGATAGGAACAAGGTATACATATACAAGATTAAAAAAACTTGGGGTCACCATCAAAAATCAAAACATATTCCTGAAAATACCAAAAATTGACCCCCAAAACCCACAAAAATAGTCCATTCTTGTCTAAGAAATTAACAACAATATATCTTTTGGGCAAATCATTGTAAATATTTTGAGTTTTTGATAATTAGATCACATTTTGGTAACATTTTAAACAGTTTGGGAAATGAAAAACTATTAACACCAGGTGGCGCTGCAGTGAATACCCATATTTACCTTCAAATTGGCGCCAAGATTTAGGCACGTCTGGTGGAGGTGTGGATAGTTCCTTCAATTATCACCCACCGCCTGGTGTGACCTACTAAGTGTCCTATTAAAGGCTCCTATTCCGTGTGGTTTGCGCCAATTGAAAAAAGCTGTCCCAAATTGGCATAAGCGAATGGCAAGGGTCAGGCCCGGGTAAGGGATCAGGGCCTAAAGTCCGACAGAAATGGAAAAAAGTGTTTTTTTGGCAACCAAAGCTGGGTACAGTAGGTTTTACGGCCACTTTGGTTGAAACAACAAGTTTGCCAGAACTCCTTGAATGTGAGTCACAATTTGTAAAGTTGAGGTTCCATTGAAGGATTCTGAGACAATGAGAACAAGTGAAAGGAGTATTTTGTATGTGCCTTGGACAAATACTTTAGAACGGGGTTCGTCAAACAGGGTGGATGGGAGAGGGGGGTCGTAGTAATCCCCGAACCCCCCCACCCCCACCCCTGACAACCGGCTTGCAGGGGTAGATATTGTATGATTTTGAAAAGGAGAGGCTAGAGGTAGCAGAAATTTCATGGATGGTCCTTAAGGGTTTACCTGGGATGGATACTATGCAGAACTAACCCAAGCAAGAATGTGACATTATTATATCGCTGAAGCAATGTTCTGTGTCATTCTGGTTTGGTTCTTGCTACATTATTTTGATGACAGCCAAAAACATCTTTAGAATCTAACTTTGCAATGTCACAGTGTAACGTTATTGTGATATTATTGTAACATTCTATCATGTAATGATAATGTTACTACAACATTCTTTATTAATAAGGTCTCAGCTTCACTACAACATAATGTTATTATGACATTGTTTTTCAGTCTCAACTTGAACTAAAATTAGGTAATTGTTACATGAAAATTGGGCAGGATACAAACTGTAATATAACTTGAGTTTTCCCATTTGAAACAGATTGGACAGGTTCATTTCTTTCATTGGGCCTTTAGTTTTTCACAAAAGGAAAAAGATAAATATTTTGACCTCAACACCCAACATAATTATTTGTAAAAGAATCCCATGGCCATTCAACATATATGATATATCATTGGTACCATCAAAACTTGGTTTTGGGGCTACCGAGACACAGTACAGAAGGTTATATGGGACCCATTATAACCAGTAGCTTTATTTTTCTTGGAAAAGGTAACCTTAGATCAATATTAAATGATCGTTCCAGCTTGACATTGCCGGGCTTACAGTTTCTTCTTTATCCACTGATTATAACAGGTGTTCAAAAATGACTGTGGCTTGTCTTACGACAAAATGTAAAAAGAGATCTGACAGTTCTTGTTTCATAACTTAACAGACTGAACATAATGATGATTGTTGGAGTTCACTGTCCATTCAGACGTTTCTCAGATCTGTCTGGACCGACTAATGGTTTGGGGGTCGTACAATGTACCATGATGGAATGGGGATGAGAATGATGGCAAGGTAAGGTATGGCAATTTAAGGTACAACAATTTAAGGTACGACAATGTAAGGTACGGCAAGGTAAAGTAGGGCAAGGTAAGGTACGGCAAGGTAAGGTACGGCAAGGTAAGGTACGGCAAGGTAAGGTACGGCAAGGTAAGGTACGGCACGGTAAGGTACGGCACGGTAAGGTACGGCAAGGTAAGGTACGGCAAGGTAAGGTACGGCAAGGTAAGGTACGGCAAGGTAAGGTACGGCAAGGTAAGGTACGGCAAGGTAAGGTACGGCAAGGTAAGGTACGGCAAGGTAAGGTACGGCAAGGTACGGCAAGGTAAGGTACGGCAAGGTAAGGTACGGCAAGGTAAGGTACGGCAAGGTAAGGTACGGCAAGGTAAGGTACGGCAAGGTAAGGTACGGCAAGGTAAGGTACGGCAAGGTAAGGTACGGCAAGGTAAGGTACGGCAAGGTAAGGTAAGGTACGGCAAGGTAAGGTAAGGTACGGCAAGGTAAATGGCGGCAAGGCAAGGTAAGGTACAGCAAGATAAGGTACGGCAAGGTAAGGTACGGCAAGGTGAGGTACGGCAAGGTTAGGTACAGCAAGGTTAGGTACGGCAAGGTAAGGTACGGCAAGGTAACGTGCGGCAAGGCAAGGTAAGGTACAGCAAGATAAGGTACGGCAAGGTAAGGTACAGCAAGGTAAGGTACGGCAAGGTTAGGTGCGGCAAGGTAAGGTATGGCAAGGTAGGGTAAGGTACGGCAAGGTAAGGTATGGCAAGGTACGGCAAGATAAGGTACGGCAAGGTTAGGTACGGCAAGGTAAGGTACGGCAAGGTAAGGTATGGCAAGGTACGGCAAGGTAAGGTATGGCAAGGTACGGCAAGATAAGGTACGGCAAGGTAAGGTACGGCAAGGTACGGCAAGATAAGGTACGGCAAGGTTAGGTACGGCAAGGTAAGATACGGCAAGGTAAGGTACAGCATGGTACGGCAAGATAAGGTACGGCAAGGTTAGGTACGGCAAGGTAAGGCACGGCAAGGTAAGGTACAGCAAGGTACGGCTAGGTAAGGTACAGCAAGGTATGGTACGGCAAGGTAAGGTACGGCAAGGTAAGGTACGGCAAGGTAAGGTACGGCAAGGTAAGGTACGGCAAGGTAAGGTACGGCAAGGTAAGGTACGGCAAGGTAAGGTACGGCAAGGTACGGCAAGATAAGGTACGGCAAGGTAATGTATGGCAAGGTAAGGTACGGCAAGGTAAGGTACGTCAAGGTAGGGTAAGGTATGGCAAGGTAAGGTACGGCAAGGTAAGGTACCGATGGTGTAATTGTCAGGACCAGGAACTGAACCCATGCAATGTCGACACTCTAACCACTACACCACCTCTTAATATACTGTATATGGAGAGTTCGTGTTTCATAACTTATGATCACCCTTATGAGTTTTGGGTGCATTAATTGAAGCTTTATTATGCAACGGCAGTGCTTAACCCCCCCCCCCCCCCCCGCTCCATTTAATATAATAAAAAAAAAAAAAACGATGCCAACAAACAGATTCCTGAAAAAACACTATTCTGGTTTTTTTTATATACTGCAATATGTTTTATTGTATGTAATGAATAGTGAATATTCATATTCATACGTTGCACATGTTTCCATAGATAAAGAGTAGATCCATGTTGGTGTACTTTAGATCTGTGATGTTTCGTATAGGCATTTAACATTCACAATTCTGTCAATCATCCTTTTACATGTTAAAGCATCATTTTCTTTATTATTGTTTTCTGGAGCGTTTTATGGAGGCGTGGATAGGAAAATATATTAGTGAATTTGTTTTTGGTAGCCACCCAAATGGCCCGTTTCCCAATAGCCTATTATAACAATGATAACTTTCCGATAATTTTAAGATCCCTCTCCTAAGGTCACTCTCACAATAGTTCTCATAACAGCAACACCTTAAAATCTCTGTTTCATATGAAATTAAATTCTGTAAATTCATATATTGAGGGGGACAATATTTAAAAAATCAGTAAAAATTACAGCTTATTGAGTGGCGTATCACATAACAAAAGTAGCGATGGGTCCCGCTGTCGAATTGTGGCTGTTTTACTGAACTTATTTTCATTCTGTAAATGGCCCTGGAAAATGGACATTTGGTTCTAAAATTCCCAAAATTTTCAGCCCAGAGAAATGATTATAAGTGGGGAAAAATTGATGCTGAATTTTGGCACAACAGCAAGAGTTTGAAAATGTGCCAAAAAATCGCTCCTTGTTTTTGTTATGCAACCCAGCACAGTGCCGCGTCGCATAACAAAACACTTGCAATAGTGGGAGAACAAAAATGGTTTAGTTTTTCTCTCCCTGTTTTGCACACATTTTGAACACATCTAATTGGCATACAAAGACATTTCCACCACTCACCTTCTATATATTTCACAAGCTGAAGGACACTGCTATCATTTACTGAAAAGAGAATATTAAAATTTACACGGCAAAATGTTCCCCTGGAACATCAAATTCACTCAATGTTGAACAAGGACAGGTCTTTTAAGTCCCAATCCTCACAGTGAGACCCGTTATGGGACGCGGCACAGGGTATTCTAAATAAGGTTTTTCTAAGTGTCAAAACAGTCATTGTTATGATAAAGGTAACAATGCAAATGTTGCATTGTTTAATTGATTTTCATTGTTTCGATTGGTATTGTGCAATGGGCTACTGGATCAAATTAAATTTTGGTATATGAAGGGACACTGTAGGTCTAAATTCTATAAAAGATAATAGCCTAGCTCATTAATAGCATTATAAATGGCTTGTTTTGTATCTGAAAAACGGCCTAATAATGCAAAAAGTTGCTTACAAAGTTGCTTGTTAATTTGGTTCCCATAGTTGTAATGATGGGTATTGTACATTTGATCATGCGACAGACCACTGGCCACGGGTTTGCCTTTTTCTTCTTGCGTGTTAGTGTAGGATATCCACTAAGTGCAGTTCAGGAGGTGGCTGCAATCAGACATGATTAGGCTAATTAGGAAGCATACGTTATGCCACGCGCCACATTCTGAGAACTGGGCGGTCCCTGCCTGACACGTTTGACAGTTCAGGGGAACCTTCGTCGGATGAGCAGGTATCAAGGCACATTTAGACTGACAAAATAGCACTCATCACTAAAATAGCACTGTAAATGTAAAGCACCATTGGTGTACAAAACCTCAACCTCTTTTGTGTGGAGATCAGTCATTCACTTCCTGCTTTTGTAGCAATGAATGAAATCTACGTCATAATAAGCTGTCATGTTTAGAGGGGTGGAGGTAAGCTTCAGGCAGTTATAATAAGCTGGCATGTTTAGAGGAGTGGAGGTAAGCTTCAGGCAGTTATTACCAGTCATAATAAGCCGTCATGTTTAGAGGAGTGGAGGTAAGCTTCAGGCAGTTATTGCCAGTCATAATAAGCTGTCATGTCTAGAGGGGTGGAGGTAAGCTTCAGGCAGTTATTACCAGTCATAATAAGCCGTCATGTTTAGAGGGGTGGAGGTAAGCTTCAGGCAGTCATAATAAGCTGTCATGTTTAGAGGGGTGGAGGTAAGCTTCAGGCAGTTATTACCAGTTATAATAAGCTGGCATGTCTAGAGGGGTGGAGGTAAGCTTCAGGCAGTTATTACCAGTCATAATAAGCCGTCATGTTTAGAGGGGTGGAGGTAAGCTTCAGGCAGTCATAATAAGCCGTCATGTTTAGAGGGGTGGAGGTAAGCTTCAGGCAGTTATTACCAGTCATAATAAGCCGTCATGTTTAGAGGGGTGGAGGTAAGCTTCAGGCAGTTATTACCAGTCATAATAAGCCGTCATGTTTAGAGGGGTGGAGGTAAGCTTCAGGCAGTCATAATAAGCCGTCATGTCTAGAGGGGTGGAGGTAAGCTTCAGGCAGTTATTACCAGTCATAATAAGCCGTCATGTTTAGAGGGGTGGAGGTAAGCTTCAGGCAGTTATTACCAGTCATAATAAGCCGTCATGTTTAGAGGGGTGGAGGTAAGCTTCAGGCAGTTATTACCAGTCATAATAAGCTGGCATGTCTAGAGGGGTGGAGGTATGCTTCAGGCAGTCATAATAAGCTGTCATGTCTAGAGGGGTGGAGGTAAGCTTCAAGCAGTTATTACCAGTCATAATAAGCTGTCATGGTTAGAGGGGTGGAGGTAAGCTTCAGGCAGTTATTACCAGTCATAATAAGCTGTCATGTCTAGAGGGGTGGAGGTAAGCTTCAAGCAGTTATTACCAGCTCAACCAACAAGTGCAACATGTGGGAGGTGCGTATTGGCGGGCTGTACATGGCACGGGTAACTTTCAGTATTTGCAAGATATTTGGAACAGTGCTCCTATGATCAAACACAGAAGAACATCTTTGGCCATCCAACCCATCTAAAAAACCTTTGGCTACACCCTCAGTTCTTGACGATGATACCTCCCATGTTCTTCTTAGATTGATATGCAGTGCTCATTGGCCATGTAGGTTATAAACCCAGCCAGAAAACTCACCAAATCAGAATGTTACTATAATTGGGAGTTATCAATATAATGTGACAAGAACCTATACAGAACGTTGCTGCAACGTTATACTAAAGTCACATGTTTGGCTGGGAAGTCGCCCTTTGACATCTCCCACGGTTCTTCGTATGTACTAATATACATTCTGTACCACTGGAAGGTCTCCCTATTTACATCATGACACCTGGACATGCTGACCGATTCTCTGAAACCTTTGTCACAATAGATTATCCCAGCTCATGCTTCAGATTCCTGGGAAGTTTCCATCTCTTATAAAACACATTCCTCCTAATAAGCAATAGACCAAGTTGGCTTGCCTATGACATATGACTGGAAGAACATTTGAAAAAAACAAACCTTTTTTGGATGTGAAGATAAAAAAAACAAAGCAACAAATATTTGACCCCCAATCATAAAGTGAGGGATAAGTGACAGATATGAAAATTGATGTTGTGATGGATTATAGTAGTTGATGATCTGATCTTTAGAACGGTGCAGAACTTTTGATTGCATCAGTATAAGAACCAAAATTACTTATGTTTTCAATCTCATCCAGTCAATTCCTTGTTTTTGGAAAAATTAATTTTAAGATTATTACTTCTCTTAAACATACTTCAAGGTGCCACCTGGCTTATGATTTAACCCTTTGCTGATGGCACCAAAATGTATTTTGTTTATGAGGATGAGCACACAAAATTTCAATTCTATATTTTGATATTCTAGAAGAGAGTTTCACCAGAGAGTCATATTCATGAAAAAGCAATTAAGTCTAGAAAAATCACATTTAGTATAATCAAGTTCAAATTACACAAATGTATTTCACTATTTGACAACTTTGGTTCAGGAATTCAGAAAATATAGAATCAAAACAGAGAGAAAGAAAATCAATATTTTCCATTGAAATCAATGATAAAGGTCTACATTTTCATTAAGCTCTAACTCTTATCACAACGGTGAAGATTGTTTATGCTGTTTCTCTATACTCTCCAAATTTGCGGCGGATTACATTGGTAATTCGAATTTGAGCCAAACACCTCAAAGTACCTATAATATGGAAATTGACATAGCCTCCATAAATAACCACTAGGAAAAACTACCAATCTCTCAAATATAATCCGCTCTTCCATTAAATTGATGACTAAGGTACAATGTCAACCCGTGTCATTCTGTAGGAGGCTTAATTTTCTCTTTTTTGACCCTTTTGCCTTGTTTTGCCATTTACTCAGAATTGCTATGAGCGACTTATGTCTCATTTAGAAGTAGAAAAATCATGTTAGACACACAAATTTTTCTCTTCCATAAACAGTCCACAGTTCTGTGGCATACCGGTATGGCTTATTTGACCCCCTGTCCCTATATGGTTGACTGTAAAAGACTGAAGACACCCTGTCCTACACTTTTATAAGTGTTCTTTCATGGGCAGATTCATGGGCACCACATACAAAGCCTTTCATAACCCAGTACTGGATACTATAATAAAAGATACCCACAGGGGTTGTCTGAGGGCTTCGGGACGGACCACAGGGTAGTGGTAAGGCTAAAGGGCAAGACTCACGAAGGTCTTCTGTATCTTATCAATCAACCTTAAAGATGAATAATAGAACGTGGTACTACTTTGTTGGTCATAACGTGGCTGTGCGTAGTGATACAAGTCTCCCTGATAAGCAGCTCTCTATGCAGCACCTTGTTTACCTCGCCTCCCGGGTCTGATTTTTTCAATATGATAATTGGCACACAGGGGTTCTTCGTATGTTGATTCCTTGTGTGTACTGCTCCACACATGATAGGATAATAATATGGGTGGACAGCTTAGGAAACATAGTGGGACAATCAGGATTCAACCCAACCACATTCCCTCCAATGTAGGTGTCGTGTTAGGGCTTCCGCTCCTGGGAAGAATATAGGTCCCCAGTAGCCCCTGTTGATAGTAAAAGCTGATGATGGGGAGACAAGTGGTTCCCAGGGTTCGATTCCCAGTTGGTGTCTGGGTAACAGATGAGATGCAGCAAAAATGATTTCCAGGTTTTGATCCCCTGCTGTTTGCCTGCCCTGTAACCTTTGTCTCATGGATACGATCACCAAAGACTGACCAAGTCATAAAATATGTCTGAAAAGAAAAAACTTGTTTTCACCTTGATAATGACCCTAGCTGTCAGTACAGCGTAAAACATCCATCACTCACTCACTCACTGAATGTCAGTTATAGGAGTCACATGGACTTGACAAGTATTTCATCCTACTTGACTTTTTACCTGCAGGTTAACCTTGATCAGGGTCTATGTTGAGTAATAATTTAATAATTATGTTGACAAATCTATATTTTCCAAGATGTTTGAAAATGCATACATTAATTGCAGGCGGAATTATCACAATTATTGAATAATTTTATGTGGTCTTTCTAGGGGTTTTGTTGACAAAATTGGTCAAAATTAGCCTGCAGGTGCATAAAATACTATAAATCAGCTAATTGTGCTAGGGTGAATTGCTGGGGGCTTTGATCCAATAGTAAGTGCATGTCGGATGAATGAGGGGTCCAATTTGATCTGATTTTTGGGGTGCCTGACTGAATCAAACCAGCCATTTTCTGCACAGCTATTCTGTGCACATATATGCTTGCAGGGCCATACAGAACAGTGCAAAACATCCACCTCTCACTCACTCCAACCACATTCCACTTATGAGGCAGGGATGTTACCCCCGTGCCACCTATCTGCTTTCACTGTTTCAAGGTACCCTTTTCAATATGTTACAGGCTATCAAATGTGGTAATCATTCAATATCCTTTTTGTTCATGGGAATGTTTAATACTATTACACTCTAAACAAGATCAATCATTAACATCGCATTAAAAACAATTAAAATATCATTAACAACATAATGCATAAAATGATCAATTACTTTCAATATGCCACGATAGAACTAGAGGATAGGTGAGTTTTTTACCTTACACATGTTATTTATGAGGATTCTTTAAGAATATTTCATTCATTCACCATGCTGCTAGCCACTAGTGGCTCACCTTAAAGCTTCAGACTGATTATTTTGTTACATTTTAACTCCCTGAGAGTGGCACCAAATCCATGACGTGACCAACGATGTTGCCAGATTATATTCTAACATCGCAAAACACATAGCCAGCTTCCACATAGATAGGCTAGGCGGTGGAGCCCCTAACATTTGAAACACATGGATGGTACCGCAGCTTTAAATTCAGAAACACCATCTGACATAATGTTAAAACATTGTTGACCTTTAGAAGGACAACAAAGGCAGTGTGGAAATAGAAAGTCCAACTTCTGAGTCATCGTTATTCTGAGACCTCCAAAAGGCGAAGTAAGATGAACTTCAGTTGTATTTATAACCTTTTCAGTGGCCTGTTGAATAATGACACATTTAACACCAATCAAACCAAACGATGTGTCCCAAATGGGAAATTATTCTTATGATTGGTGTTGCTGTTGGTTTGTAGCTTTCTACTGCCATAGGGGGGCTGACCAAAAAACAACCACGAGAATTCTGTGCCACGAGAATACCCACAATCAAAAAATGTCCTCTTGTGAGTATTTTATTTCTTGTGGTACAGAATTCAATTTTGTCAACCATTGAATTGTCCTTCTTACATACTTTTGAATGTATTATGTACAAATAAATGTATTATAGGAATGATTTTAGTATGAGTTTTTGAAAAATGTTCATGTCCAAACGTTCGCTTGGATGTTTTCTGGTTGGATATTACTTCTCATGGGCCTCAAATCACCCACCCGAGAAATTGTGGATGTTTTGTGGTCGGCACCCCAGGTGTGTTTCTCTAAAGGTATACCAAAAGATAGCATTTAGAACTAAAAATCATGGACATTTCGTAAATCAGGTGAACCAAATTGGACACTGAATTTTTGCAAAATTTGACAAGTATTCATGAAAAGCGAAAGCAATTGTTAATGGATAATGTAATTTGTATGTATTAGTAAGCGCCATTTACATTTGAACATTTAAACTTGACATGCAGCTGTTTTTGAAAGGAGACCCAGGTGCCATAAACATACCCCATCCCACCTCACCCAAACAACTCTACTTTCCCTTTTTTTCCTTTGGACCTAAAGCAGCGTCCCCACATGGGCAGCTACAATTTTAGTAGCCCAGCGATAAGGGTTAACCCTCTCCCTCAATGCTGACTAGTGGTTGTCAGAGGTCCTGTATGCTGTTGAAAGAAAGGGTTAACAATAATCACCGGGCTACTAAGATTTTAGTCGCCCGAGTAGGGACGCTTCTTTAGATACACACCGAAGGGGAAGGCTATACTGATGGGTGCACCTGGCAATGTTTTAGTACACACCACATTAGAACTATGATATTATGACAGGACTCCTTTTTATACCCCTGATATAATTGTATAGAATCAAGCTTAAAGGAAACCTTGCACATAACTACAAGATGTGTCTTTTACAATTAAATTAAATTGATGCAGCATGAAAGTCACACGTAGTACACCTCATGTGCGAAAAAACTAAGGAGTACTCCTAGTTGAACCACAGTTATGGGACATTGAATGACATGCATTTCAATCCTTTTTTTTAAAGAGAAATTCCCATAATTGTGACGTCACACGGTGAGTTTTTGGGAAACCCCTTCAGCCAATAAAAGGGAATCCCCATCACTATACAATTTGAAATAAGGGATACACACACTAATAAATATCATTTATATTTGGCCGCATACAGCCTATCATTTATTGCAAAACATTTCTGTTTCTGTTTATAATAATTAATTAATCTGATTCCAATTTATCTGAAGAGGGATTTCCCATAGTTATGACGTCACACGGTGATTATTAAATGGTCCAGAAATTAGAGGATTCCAAAGTTTAATTTTCTTCCCTTTTATAATTTGCTAATACCTCAACATGTTTCCTCTTTTTCTTTTGAAATGTTTTAAGGATGCCCAAGTGAAGTTCAATTCACAAATATTAGCCATTTGTTAATCTATGTGTAAGGGACCCTTTAGGGATGAGAAAGTGTCTCTGTTCTTGTCATAATATTCTTTAAAAAATTCTGATTAGTGTCAACGTTACTTCTCAGTCTTACAAAGTCCTCTCATACATGTTCTTGACCTTTTGAATTGTTTTACCATATGGAATGGTCGATGTAAGTAAGGCAAGTAGGATATACAAAAACAGAATGAGGGTGATTGAAGCAATACTTATGTGGCTCAATTCTTGCATTATTTTTCATAGTTTGATGAATCTATGTGCTAAACATATGTAAAATACGTATAATTGTGGCACTGGCTCCTCTCTTTAAGACTTTAAGAAACGTTGTGGCATAGAAATCTGTCTGCTGTGCATAGATTCCTACTCTGCTGTTTGCCCAGTGGTTAATTTTAACTATTGTCACAGACTAAATCTAAATACAGACAAAAACAGCTTGCTCCTTTACATATCCAATGAGTACTAGTGGGGTGGATAGGTGGTCTGAAATATTTGAAAGAATGATTATGTACTTGATGGAAGGCCCTGTATTTAAACTGATTGAAAAGCAAGAATGACCATTTAAAACTCAGGCTGTCCAATTCCTTGTAAAGTCACCATAAGCTAGCAGTTCAAAACGTAGGTAGAGTGATTTGTAAGGGATGTGAGTAGTGTAAACCTTGTAGTATCGTGCTGGAACCATCTCCAGAAGAGGTCTAGCCTTCTTAGTGTCCCCAATACCCCCTCAGTACCACCAGACCTCCTCAGAGTGCTGACACCTAGCGGGCTCAGCCCGCACTAAACCCTCTCTGAATGAGGCTTACCACGCAAAGCCTGTTGGGATTGGCAGCCCGCTGTCTACTTCCAGTTTCTCAGAGAGACTCAAACTCACAGCTGGGCTGCCAACCCAAAAAACATCCACGATTTCTCATGTGGGTGATTTGAGGCCCATGAGAAGAAAAGTTCATGCAAAAAACGTCCATGAAAACTTATTAACATGAAAATATCTTGATAAATCATACTAAAATCCTGACCAAAATATATGTATTTACATATAATATTTTCTAAAGTTTGTTAGAATGATATTATGCACCTTGAATTCTGTGCCACGAGATTTAAAATACTCACAGGGCAAATTATTTTTGTGATCTTAGCTATTTTAATTTCTTGTGGCACAGAATTCTTGGTGATATGTTTGTTGGCTGTCACTTGCTGAACATACAGCAACATCAAACTCCCAATCCACAAGTTTAAGACATCCCAAGCAAGAATGTGACGTTATCATAATGTTGCAGCAATGTTCCGTTTAGTTCTGCTTTGGTTGTTGTTACATTATTCTAATGGCATGCAGAAATGCCTTCAGAACCTAACACTGTCATGTTGCACTGTCATGTTATTATAACATTCTTCCAATTTTCTTTCACCTAAACATAAGAGATAATGTTATTATAACATTATTTATTAGTAAGGTCTCAACTTCAATGAATTGTGATGTTATTATAATATTATTTTTTTGGCATGTCTCAACTTAACCTAAAATAACGCAAATGTTATGCGAAAATTTAACAAGTAACAGACTGACCCCAAAAATTATTGTTTAAGTATGTGCCTGTAACATCAATGTTTTCCTGGGATGCTACTAAAGAAACATATAACTAGCCATGTAGGCTCTGAATTAAGCTCTGATATACTTGCATAGCAGAGAATACTGTTGAAGTCTGCTCAGGCCATAAGAAGAATACACTTTATAATTCACCGTCACATACAAATATGTGCTTTTCATGATGATATACATAATTATTTTGTGACTTTGATATGTCCACATGAGACTTGTTGTGCCTATGTGTATTGGATATTCTATTTTTAAAGCGGTTACTTACAAGATTGTTGTATTTTAACACTTCTAAACTTTGAAAAAATATATAATGGTCTAATTGGTCTATTTGTAAGCTGTCTGCATAGATATAAAGAGGACTACATGATTGTTTAACTTTCAACTCACTTTAACTTTGCAAAAAGTCTGAGTCCTACTCATCCGATTTTCTACAGCATTACTATTTTAACAGCGTCAAAAGTTGATATACCTAGCAGCCTAATGTGATATTATAATCCTGATGAAGGTCTTTGGCGACCAAAACATGTTGATTCACTTCTAATTATCATACAATAAAAACAACCTGAAGACCATCTACCAGAGTTGGGTTTGATACAGTTTATTTCAACTTTATAATTATGTACAGTAAGTACTGAAACAGGAGTGTGGTTTGTACAATAGTCACAAAACTAAATAACAAAACAACATGGTTCAAGTTGACAAGATGTATTGATGACCAAAAGACAAATGACAATTCAGGATGACAAGTAAAACAATTCTCAAAAGATGATGCTACTTACAATGACAATGTGAGTAGATGGTGAGATGGTAAGTGGTGGTGGATTTGGGCACAGTGAGGGTTTGCATTTTGAAAACCTGAAGGAAATTGATGTTGCAAGACCCATTTCTAAAATCTCGCTGTCCTCTCACTGTTGCGATGATTTGTGACCCGTTTTGGCGAAATGAGTCGGATGTCGCAGAAAGTCGAACTGAGATATGGGGCTCTGAAGTCGCATTTCGCATTTTTTATCGAAAATGGGTTTTTTCTTTTATTCATATCTCCTATACCAGAAGTCTTCCCAAAAAAAATGTTAGGTCCCAAAGCCATCCTCTAAGTCCCTCTAAATAGGCCCCAAAGATGCGCAACGCCTCAGTGATCTGAAACAAAAGACCCTTGATTCACGCCATTTTCCCCTAACTTCGCGGCTTGCCTGTCGGTCTGGATCCCATCCCAGCCCCATGTTCTGGGTACCTGAAAGGGCGCGAAGTGAACTGGCCAATGACAGCCTCGGATTTTGAATTCCCGCCGGCAAGGACCAATCAGAACGTGTTTTCCCGATCGTCGTCCCGTAAACAATCGTCGTCGAGGAGGTCACGTGTGCGGAATGCGGCGCGCTGATTGGCTGAGAGGCCTCGCGTGCCTTCCGGTTTCAGTTGTTGTGGAAATTTAAAGGGATGCATGGCGAGCAGGACGGACGTGCGACATCACTTCTCCGACGGATTTAGCTGTTTTAATCCTGGATCACTGCTGGATTTTGATGTGGATTACCTCCCAACATCGTTGGGAAGGACATGGATCGCGAGGAGGCTGTCGCGGATGCCCTGAATACGATAAATCGGGCGAATTTACGTGGTATAGCCGAGCCACAGCAATGGCGGACTTTGGTCGACGAGTACTTTCTCTTCGCCGACGGGGAGGAGGGGCAAGACGATCCCCCCAAGGAAGAAGAAGATGTTCAGGAGGATCTAGGGGAACCGGAGGATGCTGAGGACGATGAGGATGAGCCACTAGTCATCCCTGACCCCACAGACGACCTTCTACAGGCGGAGTGAGACGACTGCGAACGCTTCATGTGAGTTTTGAAAAACTTTATAACGGCCGACATGCGGTCGGTTGCCGTATCTCTGAAACAAGTACGCAAAGTGCCTAAATCCCTTTCAATGTTGATGAAACTGCCTACGATTGTGCCCTAGTATGTATTCTAACTGCCTAACTAGTTTTTATCAAGTTTCAAAGTTGATTTCATGCCATAAACAGGGATGATCCATCGGGGTTGTCCGGTGACCTACTTAATGGCGTCAGCTGATCCGGCCGGCCTGTAACGGTTATCAATCATGTCTCATGCCATTGTGGCCCTCAGGAAGGTGAACTAAGTCTAATATCATGTATGTTGTTGTCTTTAGATGTTCCTGCAAGCACTACAAAGACAAGGAGTGCAGTAAACAGTTCACGACGTCGGAGCTGGTCGCGCGTCGGCAGGAGGTCTTTCAGCTGTCCTCAGGTAAGTTTTCATGAGATACATGTTATGCAAACCTGTCGCCACGACCATGTAGCTATATCGTTCTCGCTCAAAACTATCCCATAATCCATGACAACGTCTTGAAGTATAACAGACAACTATTAACACTCAACCAGACCGTTTTTAAGTTAGTATTTAGGGTGTGTTAACCTAGTTCATGGGTCAATCCAGAAACCTCATTCCTTGAGTCACATGCATATCATGTACAGATTGTTATTATCCTAATCTACTTTGTTTTCTAGGCGAGAAGGACATGTTGCTACTGGGCATCGCCAGTACCTGCACAGACAATAGCAGCAGGCTGTCCACCTAGAAGAAGGGGATTAAGGGGAGAGGGGAGAGGCAGCACCAAAGAAGCCACTACCTCGTCGGTTCTCGGCCAGTCTGCAGGGACACTTTCAAGTTCATGTACGCGTGAGTAGCTTTGATATTCAACTTCTTTGCTCAACTAAGGTCTACCTAGATATCCCTACTATTATTGTACTACTTGAGGTAAATTACAAGATGAACTGTAATGAATCATAACAGAATCTGATCATGGCACTTACCATCACAAATCGTCCATATTAATATTACAATACTTACCTGTACTTGTTGCCTGTGTCCAATAATTATTGGCCTAATGTAACTCTTACCTTGTGACCTTTCCAGCATCAGCCAGAACAAGCTGACGTCCATCATCAAGTGGTACAAGTGCTACAGGATGGTGACCAGGCAAAAGAAGTCTGGCGGGCAACAGGCGACTGCAAGGATCCTCCAACTGGAGGACATCAGGCGGGTCGTGGACTTCATCAACTCCTATGCATAGTGTGTTCCCGCCCTATGACTGACCTCTGCTGGGAATGCCAGAGCAGCAACAGGGATATCTCTGCCTCTAGTAACCTACCTGACATTGTGAAACAGGCCAAGCTGAAAAAGCAACAAGTTCACCTGGAGGTGGTGGCTCGGGAGAGGGGCTTTTATCAGGACATGGTCAAGTCTGCCAAGGCTGCCTACAAGGAAGCAGAGTCCCCACCCCTTGGCCCCCACCCCCCTTGTTCTTCTGACACGAAGGTCCACATCAGTTTTGATTATGCCCAGCAGGTCCACCTTCCCTCCTTTCCTATGCAGCCTGGCCCATTGTATTTCCTTGTCCCCCGCAAGGTCGGCATTTTCGGTGTCTGGCCATCCCCCAACAGGTGAACTATTTGATCGACGAAAGCCATTGCGGTAGTAAGGGGTCAAATGCAGTTATTTCATACCTGCACCACTATTTTGAAACGTATTCCCTGGGGGAGAAGGCGGTGGACATGCACTGTGACAACTGTAGTGGTCAGAACAAGAACAAGTTTGTGCTAGCGTATCTTCTCTGGCGGGTCCTGACTGGCCGGCACCAGTCCATTTCCTTAAACTTTTTGATCACAGGGCACACCAAGTTTGCCCCGGACTGGTGCTTTGGTTTGCTTAAACAAAGGTTTCGTCGTGAGCCTGTCTCGAGCCTCTCGGAGATGGAGGCGACTGTGGTGAAGAGTACCCAAGAACGTGTCAACCTTGCCCAACTTGTGGGGGACGAGAATGGGAAGGTGTTTGTCGAGTCGTATGACTGGCAATCTTTTTTGACCCCTTTCATCAAGCCAGTCAAGGCCATTAAGCAGTATCATCACTTTGTATTCTCTGACCAGAACAAGGGCCACGTCACCTTCCGGCAGTATGCCGACTCGGCCCCCGAGACCTTCAAGATGCTGACTGTCGCCCCTGAAGCTGTCCCCCAGGAAGGCCCTCAGCCCACCGAATCCCCTGGCCTCCCGGCCAAAAGACAGTGGTATCTCTTCAAGAACATTCGGGATTTTTGTACTGAGGACACGAAGGACATCATGTGCCCTAAGCCCTCTGTACCAGAACCAGCACCCGGCCCAGGCCCCCGTGCCGTACCTCCGCCGGAACCAGATGCGGAATCAGAGCCAGAGGCTGGCGAGGGGGATGGGCCAGGCAGGGGCAGGGGCAGAGACAGGGGCATGGGCAGAGGCAGAGGTAGAGGCAGAGGCAGAGGCAGGGGCAGGGGCAGAGGCAGAGGCAGAGGACAGACTCCAGACACATCATCAGGATCGGAGGGGGAGGAGGAGGAGTTGGTCAGACAGCTGGAGAGGGAATCAAAATCTTCATCTGACTCAGAGGAGGAAGGCTCCCCACCCCCACCTAGGGGCAGAGGCCGTCCTAGTAAACGTGCTACACGTGGTCGTGGCAGGCCCAGGACCACCTGAGAACTATTAAGAATTCGTTTTGAACATTGTTAACTTATTTTTAGTTGTTAAGACTTTTTCTGATTTTAATATTTTTACCTCGGTGGCTTTTCACTATTTTAACGACCAAAGACAATCATGAACATTCCAAGAACTTTTATAGACACATTATGGATATCCAGGGTACTTAGGGTCATCACAGAGTCGTTTTTAAGCAGCCAAGATGAGGTATTGTGATCCTTTATGCTTGTCGTTCTAGGTTAAGTTGTTGTTTCAGATCCGGATTTTTGTCACTTTTTGCAGCGCCGGCGTGAGTGAAAGTTTTGTATATAAACGCATGAATTACTGGTATTTGATAGCTAGAATAGTGTAGAACGACTATGTAAAGTTTCAGGACCAAGGATTAATTACAAGTGTACGTTGCTAGGGCTTTATCGGAGGACCGCGGTAGCGTGCAGTAAGAAAAACTTTCAACTCATTTATCTCAGTTTCTTATACCCGCATAGGCGCGGTTCTTTTTATTCTCGTCGCAACTTATCTCAGGCCCTAGATATCGGACCTAGACATGCTATACCTCGTTTTAAAGCTAATAATTAGTATTTTCTGATGGTATAAATAACTAAAAATCTTCCCCGTGCGACATCCGACTCACTTCGCCAAAACGGGTCACATTTGGTTCTGTGATGGTCCACAGTGGCCCATTGCATAATGAAGTGATCACAACAGTGAGAGTTTACAAGCAAGTTGGGAAGAAATAGACATAACAACAATGACTATACAAGGCTTCATTTAGTCCCTTTGAGTGGGGAATAACAACCTGCTTATGGCACGCCTGACACGCGTTGCCAGGCAGGAAACCTAGGAGCCATGTCACGCTCTGTGATGTCACCGTGACGTCATCAACCGCCGTGCTCCGCTCGCAACAGATGCGAGCACGTTACAGGCTCGATGGGATAGCCGTAAAAACTGGTTTAATCACAATGATTAAGAACCGTTCTCGCTGTTTTATGGCACACAGATCACCGTGGGGCTCGAAGTGGACTTCTACGGAGACGGGGCAGCGGGGGAAACGTCGAACCAGTCGGAATCTACTGCGGGCCGGGTTGAGGTGCCATCTTTGAATCTTCTGCAACCTCTACAGACCTCAGAAATCGGTCCAGACGCCTTTGCTAATAGGCACAGAGATGCTTTTCTGATCGATGCATTGTCGGATAGGGTTTACCATTTGGAAGAGGTGGCCAGACAGGCAGCCGCCGATAAATCTGTGAAAATCAAAACGGAGTCGTCAGACTCGTCAGAAGACGCAACCCAAAACGTCAAGTCAAATGGCGTTACATCAGGTAAGCGGTCCACAGCCCGTCGTGAGCAGGCGGAGCACAAAGGTAGACGCGAACGTAATGGCAGCAGCCAGACAGGCTGTGAATCAAGAAGCCGTTCAAGGGATTTTATTCGCCATGGGCACCGGGGACGGCTTGGGGTCAGCTTTAAACACCATCGCTCTAGCTCCTCATCGGGAGGCCGAAGGTCGAGCCGCCACAAATCGAAACGTCACCAACACGGGGTGGGCCACTCCACTTCTAAGGCGGGGGCCGTGTCAGGTCGTTGAGAGAGTTCAGGCAGTCCGGGCCATCGCCAGTGTGGCTCAGACAGGGACAAAGGGGGATCTGGATCGGGCAAGCGTCATTCAAGACATAGGTCCAGCCGGTCAAGCAGGTCCAGCTCAAGTACTAGCATGTCAAGTGATGCCTCATCTGACCGAAATAGGCAACACTTTGTGGACGAGGTAGGGACAGTACGAGCAAGAAATCAAAGCACTACGCCCAATCAAGGTACCTCAAACGCAGTGAAAAAGTGAACTCATTCGAGAAGTTGATTGTTGTGTCAATGAAAACAATGCGTGGCTTATTGGATAATGGTAAACCCATCGATGGGTTAATTGATCATGTAGAGGTTCTGGCAGAGAAGGCGGATACTAGGGTATTCAAATACGAAGCCATAATTGGTTACGATGCAGCTGTTATGCAGGAAGCAGGTGAAAGCAGTTTGGTAGAGTTGATGCAAGTAACATCCTGAAGTTCTTCAGTTTTGATGGGCTCAATAGGAAGAATCATATTGGGCTATAAATGAGAAGACTGAGCAGAAGTGCCATGGACACTGCTGCCACCTAATGTCATATCCCCCTCATTAGGAGTGGGGCCCAGGACTGTCCTAGGGTCACTTGCTGCCTCAACACACTAGAGACCAGTTGGGAGCTGAAAGTTTTTTCTTTTGTACCGTTCCAGTTAGGTTCCCAGTTATATAATGCTAATAAAACATACACTGGGAATTTCGCCCACCTGCTTGTTAGCCTCGTTTATTTCAGCAAACATTGAGTATTTATAGCTCATATAACCCTAAAGCTAAGAAGGTGGAGAAGAAAGGGCAGACAAAGATTTGTTATGGGTTTAACACAATGACAGGGTGTGTCTGTGCAGTGTGCGCTTTTAGACATGTGTGTCTTAACTGTGAATCAAACAGCCATAACTCCCTGGGTTGCAAGAAGAGTAGGCAGGGTAACGGGTCTCAGGGTAACCCAAAACAGAAATGAGAAGTGTTGTCCGATGACCGCTCAGATGCTGTAACAACAAGTGTTGAACGCTATTGTGTTGTTTAGGGTTAATTATAATTATAGTGCATTGTCCGAGATAATTACTGTTATTAATATTGTCTCTGATGGGTGCTAGTCGAGTGGTGAGTAAGTCCACGAGATGGGCGCTCAATCCATAACATGAACAACGCTTGGCAGTATGGTAAGTTTATTGATGAATATGGTGATGCGTACAGTTGCTCGTGATGGTAATAAGTCCAAATGTATAACAGTTCCAGTTTAAGTTAGAGTAAGCTTCCTTCTTAGAGTCTGCCTAGTCTCACCTCCAGCCATCGTGCGGTAGTACCGTGTAAGTCACCAGATGTCCCTGTGATTGTATAGCTATCTTAACCCCTTCGAATCTCCCGTTCCGTATGATCCAAATGCTAATGGTCTCTCTCTCTCTCTTACACTGCGCTCTTGCTTATAAAGCAGTCTGATATTGATTTTACCCCAGGCGTCGGTGCTTGCGGGGAGGTGTGGCCCGGTGAGCATTGTCGTCAGGTATATTTACACCTACCAGCGGCACCTGCCATATCTATACTAGATATTTTCATGAACTAAGTAATTTCGAGGAATTCTTATTATTTTGTATTCACCTGGTGACCTTTACACTAATTCAATAATCATGCACAAAGCAAGTGTTTTAATCTCTACCTTTGTGCAGTGTAATCCGTGACTCTCCAAAAGGTGGTTTGGTGGATGTGTCTATGGGTGAAGGTGACTCCTCGACAGTGTAAATAGTTCAGCATTTAAGGGCGATTTGCCTCTTCCTGTTAAAGCCTGTGACGTTGATGAGTGTAATTCATGTTCTCCTGTTCAAGAATTTGGTGACTCTGTATGGGTTGATGTTCCTTTGTCAGGGTGCAGAGGAGGGGGGGGTTGTTTCTCCTGAAAGTAAAAAAGGGGTGGTCATCGACATAAAGAAGTCCAGTATCGAGGGTTCTTGTAATTGCACTCACACTATTGGGGGTTACAAGGCTCAACTTAAGCCTTGCCAGGTGGGAGGGCATCTATTTTCGGAGGATTGTAAGCTGTCTTTCCAGGATAGGGATTTGATCTGGTCTGGGCTCTGCAATAGATTTGAAATTGTGGATCCAGACTGTAGGTCTAGTTATAGCTGTTGTAGCTATTCATCCATTACGGATGGGAAGTTTAGTGAAGAGATGTCCGATTTGTTAATTAAGGAGTTGTCTGAGGGCAAAGTAAGCAGGACTGAAGAGACACCTAGGTGCGTACACGCCTTGGGTGCCGTGGAGAAGTCAAATGGTAAGCTCCGTCCCATAACTGAGTGTAGCAGGCCAGACTGTGATAGTATAAATAACTTCATGCTGATAGTTCAGCATTTAAGGGCGGTTTGCCTCTTCCTGTTAAAGCCTGTGACGTTGATGAGTGTAATTCATGTTCTCCTGTTCAAGAATTTGGTGACTCTGTATGGGTTGATGTTCCTTTGTCAGGGTGCAGAGGAGGGGGGGGTTGTTTCTCCTGAAAGTAAAAAAGGGGTGGTCATCGACATAAAGAAGTCCAGTATCGAGGGTTCTTGTAATTGCACTCACACTATTGGGGGTTACAAGGCTCAACTTAAGCCTTGCCAGGTGGGAGGGCATCTATTTTCGGAGGATTGTAAGCTGTCTTTCCAGGATAGGGATTTGATCTGGTCTGGGCTCTGCGATAGATTTGAAATTGTGGATCCAGACTGTAGGTCTAGTTATAGTTGTTGTAGCTATTCATCCATTACGGATGGGAAGTTTAGTGAAGAGATGTCCAATTTGTTAATTAAGGAGTTGTCTGAGGGCAAAGTAAGCAGGACTGAAGAGACACCTAGGTGCGTACACGCCTTGGGTGCCGTGGAGAAGTCAAATGGTAAGCTCCGTCCCATAACTGAGTGTAGCAGGCCAGACTGTGATAGTATAAATAACTTCATGCTGACGACGTGCGAAAAGTTTAAATACAACTCGGTAGATACCGTGACAGACATGATAACAGGTGGTGAATTTATGTCCGTAGTCGACATCAAAAGTGCATACAGGGTGGTGTGTGTTAATGAGGACCATGTTTAGTTCCAGGGTTTTTCATGGGACTACGGTGGGGGCGCAGAGACATTTGTAGATCGTCGCTTGTGTTTTGGCCTTAAATGTGCTCCCTACATCTTTGACCGTTTGTCAAACTTGATTGTTGATATGACTAACGCGGCAGGTGTGTACGGTATTGTTAATTATTTGGACGATTTTATCATCATTGCGAAGAGAGCGGACGAGTGTAAATCAAAGTTAAGTGTTCTGCTAGGGGTGATCAGGAGGCTGGATTTCTACGTGGCATGGGAGAAGGTGACCTCCCCGTCGACTCGCTGTACATTTCTGGGGATTGAGATTCAGGTGACATGACGCTGAGCCTCCCAAAGAACAAAATTTCCAAACCTTTCAGTCTCACAGGGAAACAAGAGTCTGCTAGGAGGGCAACAAAGAAACAGCTCGAGTTGCTGGGAGGTCTAGTTGCACATTGTTCAGTGGTAATAAAAGGTGGTCCCACATTCAGCCGCCGTATTTACGACCTTTCTGTCACCTGTCCCGGGGGAAGGAGCGTCAATCTAGATGAAGGGATATTAGAGGACCTGAGTTGGTGGCACAGTTTCGCTAACATTTTCAACAGCACAGCTGGAATTATTGGGAGGGACGAATCACTGGAGTTCTATTCAGACTCCTCATTCTTTGGCTTTGGGGCCTGGTGTGGGGGGGGGGGGGGCTGGTTTTGAGGTACCTGGTCTAAGAAACCCGTTGAATGCCATGTGGTCCAAAACCATCTGCTGAAGGCTCCAGAGTTTGTAATAGTCCCAGATAACATAAATGTGTTGGAGCTGTGGCCCGTTCTGAAGGTGGGGTCCAATGTACCCGAACACTACCATTCACATTGTGACAGACAATAGCCAGGTGATGCATATGATGAACTCGGGGAGAAGCCACAACAAAACATGCACGAGATGGCTCAGGGAAATATTCTGGTTGTGTTTCATTTTTAACTTGAGTGTATTTGCAAAATATGTTAGATCAAGGAACAATGTATTTGCGGGTGCTTTGTTGCGGCTAGATGAGGGAGATAATTGTCTGACGTCAGCAGAGATTATAACGAGTAATAGTATGTATTGTTCTGACCATTTCAGGGATATCTATGGGGATGATATCGGCAAGGATTACCGAGCTCCAGTCGTCCTCGGTGTTGTAGAGTACTAGGTGGGCCAGGTCATGCCAAGAAAGATGTTATTTTGAGTTTTGCAGTAAATTCAATTTCGATGTATATCATTTTAGTGTTGATGTTATTGTCAGGTTTATAGCCTACTTATCGTTCTTTCTTTCATACAGTTCTCTGACATGTAACCTATCGGGCATTTCAACCTTCTTTAAGAGATCAATTGGTGTAGGGATAGATTACTCATGTTTCGCAGTGAAGGAGGCCCTGAAAGGGGCATCAAGGTTATGTAATTCGGGCAGGGGTAAGCAACGTCCAATGACATTGCCTGTTTTGGAGCGCATTTACCATTCTTTGAACTTGTTGATTTTCAAGGACCTAGTTTTCTGGGCCTGTGTAGCCCTAGCATTCAGATCGCCACTGAGAAGTTCTAATTATTGCCTTTTTCCTCACACGTTAAGGGCTAGTAACATTGTGTTTATGAGCTGGGGTATGACCTTGTCAAATAGATCATCTAAAACCAAGCTACCTGAAGTGGGGGGGCCAGACATAACTCCCATAGTGGCTAACGGGAGATCTGTTTTCTGTCCAGTGTATTTTGTGAAAGAGGTTATCCGTTTATGTAAACCTAAACCTGATGACTTTGTGTTTCTGAACTCATTGATGTCAAGGGAACCAATAAGGGCTGGTTGGGTAAATAACAGGATTGCGTCCTCTATCCGCAAGGCTGGGTGGGATCCTAAGGGCTACTCCACACATAGCTTGAGGAGAGGTTGGGTGACTTGAGGAGAGGTTGGGCGATGTCTGAGTTGGGTTATTCTGTCCAGGACATTAAGTGTAGAGGTAAATGGGCTTCTAACTGTGTTTTCAAATACCTGGATTCAAGTCTTGATGCATTAGTGTCTAAGGATGTTTAGTTTAGCTCTAACCTGTAGGCTTGAGCGTGTTTGGGTATTGATGTTTCACCCAAACCCGCCTCTAGTCTCCTTTCCATAGTCAGTAGTTATGGGGGGAATAACAACCTGCTTATTGCACTATACCGCCTGACGCTCATTGCCAGGCAGGTAACCTAGGAGCCATGTCACGCTCTGTGACGTCACCGTGACGTCATCAACCGCCGCACTCCGCTCGCAACAGACGCGAGCGCGTTACAGGCTCGGTTCAGAAAAAATTTATGTTGTACACCTACTTTGGTACGTTGGTTGTTGTAATGTATTATCGTAATAAAGGGCTGTATTGATGTTTCACCCTAACCCGCCTCCAGTCTCCTTTCCATAGTCAGTAGTTATAAGCTTCTGCTTGATTTGAACTATGTTGTCATATATGTATCCTCTTATAGTCTATATTTTCCAGCTCACGTTGTAACACGTTAACACGTTGACACGTTGTAACATAACATTTCACAACCATTCTTTTTGGGTCAGTTTCTTACTTTATTCTATACCAAGTTCGCAGTGCCTATACCTTCATCATTGTCCTTCCCCGCTGGCAAGTGTTGGGTAATGGTGAGTGTTATTTTCCCAGAGGGAAATAATCAGAAATTATTTCCCTGCAGGAAGATAACAATGCTGTTCAGCATAGAAACTGCATAAACAACTGTTAAACCATGCAAATATTGTCTTATTTGATCAAAAAACAAAGCAAAATCGATTTGATTACCAGCAAATTGTCCAAAAACGTTGACTCAACCGCCATCTTGTCTTATTTTGGTAGAAAACACCAGACAGCGAGGCAGTGCTACTCTCTATCTGAGCTACTTTGTTTTAAATTCGCAATTATGTGCGTTTTTGATGCATGGCCCCTTGGTAAGTTCTGTGTATCAATTAGATGGTGTGTAACAGTTACATTATTGATAGTGAAGTTACAACCCAAATGAATCAGAATGTTATTGTTATGTTAGTTTTTTGTGAGGTTAAGACCAAATCATAACAGAACATTCTGTTTGGGTTGAAGAACATAACCAGAACGTTGTTAGAATGTCACGTTGTAACGTCACAACAGTATGTTACAGCAACATGATTGGGAGTCATCAAAAAAACCTAACAAGATGACCAATACAGAACCAACTGGAACATTGCTGTAACATTATGACAATGTCAGATGCTTGGCTGGGATGTATTTATGGCGATTCACCCACGCTACATCCAGTCAATAAGGAGGTTGTGAACAAGAAGCAAAATAGCTAAAAAAAGTTTCACTCATGCATGAGAGATGGTGGTCTCTCAGTAAAATGAAAGCCCTCCTAATACCAGAAGGCTAGATGAACTATAGGTGCTGACCACCACCACTACCTGACCACTCCTGCTGTCACACACAGCTCAGGGAGGGGTTTAAGAAGGGCTACTACTAGGCCCATGCATGCACTGGCATAGTACTGAGTGACCTATCACTCACCCACCTAGACTTGCCCACCTGCTGGTGAGAGTGGTGGTTCTTATTTGAAAGCATGAGGTCTGTTTAGCTCAGATCTTAGCTCCGCACACTGCCTGATTCTAACAGTTATTGGAGGAAATGCCCTTTAACTACTGAACATGAGATTGTGTAACGAGTCATTGAGAACAAGAAAATTAAATAGCTAAAGACATTACTGATTAAGGAAGTCCCCATCATTAGTTACAATACGATATAGATATAATTAAGGACTCCCCAACAAAATACCACATAAACTCCCAACCTGTGACACAGGCTTAACACTACACCCAGGACCCTCCCCAGGCACCTCACCCTGAGCCGTAATGCGCATGCTCCAGAATAATTTACGCCACTTATTTCAGCACATGGCTCAAATGCTGCACCAATAAGCAGAATTCGGGATTTAAAACTTTGACAACCTCTCCTTGTTTTTGATATAAAAGTTTTGGTCATTTCCCATGGATTCATTTTACAGGATCAGTGTTATGGAGTTGAAGTGGCACTTGATGTTGAATGTTTATATTTCAGTTCACAATCATTTCAGAATCCATTGAAACACATGCTGTTGTCTTATATGGTTTTATTAAAAGTAGGAGCTAGTGACTGTTAATAAGTATACTTCTGTAATCCTCACCATCTGAGGAAAATTGTATAGTTTTATCTCTAGTAATTCTTGTTCTATACACATTGCTCTGAATGAAACTAAATTTTTCTGCTTGCATCTGTTACAAATCCAACCTTAGGAATTATGGACATAAGATTTGTGCAATTTGTTTGGTCATCATAGCTGGTAAGTCAGCAACCGACAAGTCTGAATTGCTTGTACAAATTTGAAACTATCATAGGTCCAGACTCCCATTGTCTAGAGCAGTATTCAAATTTCCCTGGCTCTGGAATACATGGCCTGATTGGTTGGTCAAGGTACGGGTAGCGTGTGGCTCCACCTGGTCCTTGACCTTAATCAAACTTGTGAGGGTGGTGGATAACAAAGCCTACACTCGAACTACTGTAAAACCTTATATAAACGTTTTTCACTAAAATATTCATATATTGGATATAAATAACCCATCTTAAAATGGCAAATTAATACCAATGCACAAAGGTATTTAGTAAAACACCTTGTGCATGTAATTAAAAGTTTACGAATAAAGTAAAGAAACTTCTGGTAGGTGTAATAAACCTGGTTGGCTATGGCAGACAGGCTAAGTCTATCAGTAAGCAGCACTCTTTGGGAGATAACTGCCCTAAACTATAAGGGCAATGATCTGCGGGTGAGTGCGAGCAAGTCGATACACATTTGGATCTTAGGGTTTCGGGGGTTTCATGGATAGCCATATGTAACATCTGGTGACTACTAGAGGAACTGTACTATTTGAATTGCTGTACGGAGTCGGGCAGACTTTATTGAGGAAGCTTGCCTCCAGACAGTGTCTGTTTTATGTGCATAGGATTACGGCATTTGTAACTACACTGGTAATTGTGAAGCAGTTGATATCCACTCATAAACTTGACTCTCAACCAAGCGTTGTCTGTGTTGTGGATATGAGCACCCATCTCATGAACTAGTCTACCACTTGGCTAGTGAGGATAAAAAAGGATTAATTAAAGACAATTCAGAGAGTGAAGTAATAGCAGTTCCCCATTCAATAAGTAAACACCTGAAACAAACACTACATTCACCAATATTATGAGGCTTGGTAAAGAATTTACCTCAAAGACTTTACATAATAGTTTAAAATTATTGTTTTCTAAAATATTGTATATTATGAGTATTCCATTATTTATGCTTTCCTGATATTATTTATTAGATTTAAAAGAAGTGATTTTAATGTATAGGTATATCTGACCCAGTTTGGTGAAGTCCCACCAGTGTTTAGTCTGCATTGCTTCCCTCTGCCATTTCTTAGCTAAATGTTCGGGCCCCGTGTTTTATTGGTCTTGCACAGGAAGGATAAACCGCCTTTATTATCCCACACGTATAAGTAAAAATGAGTAATAGCTATGGCAGGGAAATAAAAACCCTGCTTGAGACAGTAGACCTATGAATTCCTTGCTTTATGAATATCCCTTTATGGCTGAGCTGGAGAAAAATAGGATAGGATAGGTTTCCAGGTAGCTTCTCTATAATGCACTTATCATTTGCTCTTCCATGATTTTAAAGTTTTCCAATATGAGACTTGACATCTGGAACTTGGGATGGGTTTTTTTTTTTTTTTTTTTTTTATTATTATTCATTTCATTTATACAGGATTCAATTCAAACAGTTTGTCTGGTCTCTCATTGTGGTCCTGTGTGGAGCATTTGGGCACAATTCCGTGCAGGGGTCATCCAAATGTCCTGTGCTGCACCTCATGGACTCGAACCCATGGGGTGTCAATGCCAACGAGTGGTACCAACACCTCAACGACGTCAGCCACCCCGACCCCATGAAATTTATCATGAGGTCACATGACCCAGATAACGTGACCTACTTTCTTCACAATTTTTGCATAATTTTCATCAGTTTTTAAGGAAATCAAGGAAAAAATTATTAAATCTTAATTCGAGAGAAAAATTCATTATCTATAAATTGTAGGTAATGGAATTCCAATTAAAATAAGTTATCAAAATATACATCCAAGAGTTTCAATCATTTGTATTATCTCTGCTTGGTATTGGAAAGATGAAAATTTGTGGAATTTATGAAAAATAAAACTATTTAAAAATTATTTTTACATGATAATGATTAATATAAAATGTACTCTTGGTGAAGAAATAACAAAAGAAATGGTTGTGAGGTCATACAAATACAAATGCAGGTATCTATGGTGTAAATTTTGATACTTGTAATATAAAACATTTAGCAAGCTTTTTCTCCAAAGCATCAGCATTTTATGGTAGGATGCCAAGTTTGCACAGCTAAATGGGCAAGTAGTGTGAGATTCTTGCGTATTTATAGCTATTTTAAGAAACAGAGTGTAACTTTTGCCATAGTAAACAATCATTTTAATGATCAAATAGGATTGCAGGACTGAAAAAGAAGCATCTCTCCTCAGATTATGCTAATATTATATAATTTTCCTTTATTGAGATAATGGACCGATGTTTTCAAGGAGCTCGAGTAATTAAGAAAATGGTAAGGAAAATAGGGGTATTCTTTTTTGTTTTTTTCATAAAATTCCTGAGTTTCAACTTTTAAAGACATCAAATTGGTATCAATCAACATTTCTATGAATATGATGTCTCAGAATGGCAAGCACGACTTATATATGATTTGGGATTTGAAAAAATGATTAAAATCAAATAAAAATCAACAAAATTATGCTAATCTAAAAAAAAAAGAAAACATATATTATGTCTAGAATATCAATGTGCACTAGGGAACAGCAGAGGGTTAAGTACTTGCAATACATTTTTTTAAGGGAATCTTAAGTCATCATACTGGTCTTTAAGCCCAATACCCACTAAGCGATTCTACCATTGGTGGGCAACGGGCAACAGGCCATTGGTGTCATTGGGTGATGGTAATATCAGACAAGTTTGAGATTTTCAGACGATTTCCCTGATGATTTTCCCAGTGATCCCTTTGTCCGTTGCCAGGCACCAACAAAATACACCATACCCGTGGGAATCGCCTTACAATCTGCAGGTACCCAGCGATTTCACTGTCGATTCTCCCAGTCCATTTTCTATTTTCCATTTCAATCCCACAATTTAATAAGCCATACAAAACTAATCAAAGTAGGTTTTGAGTTAATTACGGCAGTACTTCTTCATGGTGCATTTTATCCAACCCCAGCAGTGCAACCATTGTTGGAAGGGCTTGTCAAAAGAGTCTGTAAATCTCCCATTCAGTAATCAAGGGCTCAGACCCAAGCCCTTTCTGGGTCTCTGTTAAGAAATAAATGCATTCTTTATCACCATGCCCTCATAAGTACTACTGAGTTATGACCCTGTGGCAATGAATGCCCTTCTAGATTGGAGACTTTATAACCTTCTCTCTGAAATGAACGTGCATCATAAAAATTGGGTTCTGAAAGGAAAAATGTGTATGTTAAATCAAGAGCAAATTTACAAGCTAAGTGAGGTGAGATCCATCACACATTTGGTTTTTAAATATATCTAAATATCAATAACATAATCTCATTTGTGTGGGCAGATTTATTGGCCTATTCACCAATACATTTACTTGATGTACCGGTACTCATTATTTGCATCAAAACCAGTAATACTTTCTGACTTTTAAAGATTGTTTATGGTGACAAGGGATGATGATTAACAGTGCACCAATGATATTTACAATCTTATTGCCCTTTTACATCTTTGCACATTGAGAAACAGTCTCATTTTCCAATAAGTCAGTTATATTGCAGCGATGTTGTTGTTGTTTTGTCAAATTATATAACTTTTAGTCTGGAACCATAAATCAAAGACATTCAATTGTATCACATGGTTCCATAGAACTTTGCTTTTTAACAATGCAATATGGAACCAATCAAGTCTATAACATTATAGGAAAATTACATTTTCTGCATTGCTGTGTCCCAGGAAATTTGATGTTAAGTTAGCTTATGAGTGTGTATGCGGGTTCCTGGACTCTCCATGAGGAGGACGAAAAAGACTTTATTAAAAGATATTTTAAAACTTGTGTATGTACCAAATGGAAGGTTCCTTATCTATATTTTCACTTACTCCCTATTTCAAAATTCTGATAGATCAATTAATAGGAGGGGGCAGGATGGTGTAGTGGTTTAGTTGCTCGCCTCTCACTTGGCTGGCCTGGGTTCGAGTCCGGGCCTTGTCTGCTACACCACCTTGCCTTGCCGTTGTTTCCACCCCCATAGATTCCATAAACTCCAACAATCATCATCGTCATCGTCGTCGTCATCAATTAATAGGAGTAGGTTTACAGTCAGTGCTTCACCCTGGTGTGTAAAGTGTGAACCAGGCATTGAGATATGAGCCTTCTAGGGTTAGGGGTAGGGTTACAGTTAGGGCAAGTGAGCATAAAAAGTATCCCGGGGTTAGGGATTTTTTATTTCTTTTCATATTCCCCTGATTGATCTGATGGGTTAGGGTTAGGGTTAGAGTTGGGCTATGTGCGCATAAAAAGTTACGCGTGGTTAGGGTCAAATTTTTTTTTCTGAGCACTTATGATCGTTGTGAGGAGATTAAGCTTCGTAACTCCCTAAACTAGCGTAAGTTACTGAGTTATCATTTTCGCAATATTTTCAAGTTTGATTTGTTTTCTTCTTTTTTTTCAAATTATTTTTTTTCTCAAAACACTTAAAATGCCTGAAAATGGACACTCAGTGGAAAAAAATATTTTGCCCCTTTAACAATTTTTGGGCTTAGTTATTTTTTCTGATCCTGAGCAACTGAGTTCATATAACTTTTCCCCCTTTTATTCCCTGTCACTTTTCTAAATCATGTTTCTTAAATATTCATTTTACTTTCCACTGTACTGCCTAACTCTTCATTCTATCCTCGCGGGTTAGGGTTAGGGTTAGGGTTAGGGTTAGGGTTAGGGTTAGGGTTAGAGTTAGGCTACGTGCGCATAAAAAGTTACGCGTGGATAGGGTCAATTTTTTTTTTCTGAGCACTTATGATCGTTTAGATGAGATTAAGCTTCGTAACTCCCTTAACTAGCGTAAGTTACCGAGTTATGATTTTCGCAATATTTTCAAGTTTGAATTTTTTTCAATATTTTTTGTTAAATTTTTTTTTTCCCAAAACACCTAAAATGCCTCAAAATGGACTCTCATTGAAAATTTTTTTTTTGTCCCTTTAAAATTTTTTGGACTTCTGATTCGGAGGAACCTAGTCCATATTAGATTCCTCCCTTTCATTTCTTGTATCACATTTCGAAATAATGTTTCTTAAATATTCATTTTACCTTACACTATACTGCCCAACTGTTCAATCTAGCATTGCAGATTAGAAACATCAATTACTAACTGAAGTTTGCTTCCCCTTATTTATCCTATTTAGGCATATGGTGACACAAGCCCTGTAGTTGACAAAGGCCCTAATATAAAACCCCTCTCAATATGTCCTGCCTTATCCTGTGATTCTTATAGTAGACTAGCTTTGACATATCCTAATGAATATCCAAACCAAGTTTCATACAAAATAATCAATTACTGAAGATTTTCCAATGGAATGACTATTTTTAAAAAACGTTATGACGTACGGCCGCCTATAGCGTAAAAGATATACAACATATGGCTATTTCGTTTACAGATATATGTGACCGCCCCGAGTTCTTGTAGGGTTAGGGTTAGGGTTAGAGTTAGGGCAAGTGCGCATGAAAAGTATCGAGGGGTTAGGGGTTTTCGAATTTTTTTCTTGTTCCCCTGATCGATATGAAGTGATTCAATGTCGTAACTCACCCAGTTGACGTAAGTTTATGAGATATGAATTTTTGAATATTAAAAATTTTGAATTTTTTTGAATTTTTATTTTTCTTCCCAAAACGTCTTAAAACCTTTAAAATGGACTCTCAGCAAAAAAAAAACAATTTTGCCTTAAGAAATTTTCTGGAGTTAGGGTTAGGGTTAGGGTTAGGGTTAGGGTTAGGGTTAGGGTTAGGGTTAGGGTTAGGGTTAGGGTTAGGGTTAGGGTTAGGGTTAGGGTTAGGGTTAGGGTTAGGGTTAGGGTTAGGGTTAGGGTTAGGGTTAGGGTTAGGGTTAGGGTTAGGGTTAGGGTTAGGGTTAGGGTTAGGGTTAGGGTTAGGGTTAGGGTTAGGGTTAGGGTTAGGGTTAGGGTTAGGGTTAGGGTTAGGGTTAGGGTTAGGGTTAGGGTTAGGGTTAGGGTTAGGGTTAGGGTTAGGGTTAGGGTTAGGGTTAGGGTTAGGGTTAGGGTTAGGGTTAGGGTTAGGGTTAGGGTTAGGGTTAGGGTTAGGGTTAGGGTTAGGGTTAGGGTTAGGGTTAGGGTTAGGGTTAGGGTTAGGGTTAGGGTTAGGGTTAGGGTTAGGGTTAGGGTTAGGGTTAGGGTTAGGGTTAGGGTTAGGGTTAGGGTTAGGGTTAGGGTTAGGGTTAGGGTTAGGGTTAGGGTTAGGGTTAGGGTTAGGGTTAGGGTTAGGGTTAGGGTTAGGCTGTGTGCGCATAAAAAGTTACGCGTGGTTAGGGTCAATTCTTTTTTTCTGAGCCCTTCTGATCGTTGTGATGAGATTAAGCTTCGTAACTCCCTTAACTAGCGTAAGTTACTGAGTTATGAATTTCGCAATTTTTTCAAGTTTGATTTTTTGTCAATTCTTTTTTTCAAATTTTGTTTCCCCAAAACACCTAAAATGCCTCAAAATGGACTCTGCTTGAAAAAATATTTTGCCCCTTTAAGATCTTTTGGGCTCAGTTCTTTTTTCTGATCCCTAGCACTGAGTTAGGGTTAGGGTAGGGTTAGGGTTAGGGTTAGGGTCCTCTTCTTCTGGCATTTTCAACGGTATTTTATGCATAAATTATGCTAATTAATCATTTGCGGGTTAGGGACCCCTCCCCCTTTTCCATGAAATTCCAAATATATAACTTTTGATATGATTTCAATCACATGTATTGTCCCCGCATGTCCCCTTTATAATCCCATAGAAAAAGCAGCGAGGCATCTTAATTCTTCACATTTTATTTTCATGAATGACTTTGTTTTATCCTTTCAGTTAAAATTCAAACACGTATTGATTACCAGTTGAAAGGATTTAATACACAGATTAACATAAAACATAAAGTATTTGACCATGAGTCACAATGACTATTAATAAAGTGTGAAAAGTTCCTTGACCCTGATTTCAGACGGTCTGGCGGACGGCGTTTCAGATGGCATTTTAGACGCTGTTCACCTGGAACTGAATGTTAGACGGTCTGTCAGACGGCGTGTCAGATGGCACTTCAGACACTGTCTTCATGTTTTCAGCTATACATGTCGAAGATACTCACTAGTAAAGTTAGAGTTAGGGTTAGGGTTAGGGTTAGGGTTAGGGTTAGGGTTAGGGTTAGGGTTAGGGTTAGGGTTAGGGTTAGGGTTAGGGTTAGGGTTAGGGTTAGGGTTAGGGTTAGGGTTAGGGTTAGGGTTAGGGTTAGGGTTAGGGTTAGGGTTAGGGTTAGGGTTAGGGTTAGGGTTAGGGTTAGGGTTAGGGTTAGGGTTAGAGTTAGGCTATGTGCGCATAAAAAGTTACGCGTGGTTAGGGTCAATTCTTTTTTTCTGAGCCCTTCTGATCGTTGTGATGAGATTAAGCTTCGTAACTCCCTTAACTAGCGTAAGTTACTGAGTTATGAATTTCGCAATTTTTTCAAGTTTGATTTTTTTTCAATTCTTTTTTTCAAATTTTGTTTCCCCAAAACACCTAAAATGCCTCAAAATGGACTCTGCTTGAAAAAATATTTTGCCCCTTTAAGATCTTTTGGGCTCAGTTCTTTTTTCTGATCCCTAGCACTGAGTTAGGGTTAGGGTAGGGTTAGGGTTAGGGTTAGGGTCCTCTTCTTCTGGCATTTTCAACGGTATTTTATGCATAAATTATGCTAATTAATCATTTGCGGGTTAGGGACCCCTCCCCCTTTTCCATGAAATTCCAAATATATAACTTTTGATATGATTTCAATCACATGTATTGTCCCCGCATGTCCCCTTTATAATCCCATAGAAAAAGCAGCGAGGCATCTTAATTCTTCACATTTTATTTTCATGAATGACTTTGTTTTATCCTTTCAGTTAAAATTCAAACACGTATTGATTACCAGTTGAAAGGATTTAATACACAGATTAACATAAAACATAAAGTATTTGACCATGAGTCACAATGACTATTAATAAAGTGTGAAAAGTTCCTTGACCCTGATTTCAGACGGTCTGGCGGACGGCGTTTCAGATGGCATTTTAGACGCTGTTCACCTGGAACTGAATGTTAGACGGTCTGTCAGACGGCGTGTCAGATGGCACTTCAGACACTGTCTTCATGTTTTCAGCTATACATGTCGAAGATACTCACTAGTAAAGTTAGGGTTAGGGTTAGGGTTAGGGTTAGGGTTAGGGTTAGGGTTAGGGTTAGGGTTAGGGTTAGGGTTAGGGTTAGGGTTAGGGTTAGGGTTAGGGTTACGCGTGGTTAGGGTCAATTCTTTTTTTCTGAGCCCTTCTGATCGTTGTGATGAGATTAAGCTTCGTAACTCCCTTAACTAGCGTAAGTTACTGAGTTATGAATTTCGCAATTTTTTCAAGTTTGATTTTTTGTCAATTCTTTTTTTCAAATTTTGTTTCCCCAAAACACCTAAAATGCCTCAAAATGGACTCTGCTTGAAAAAATATTTTGCCCCTTTAAGATCTTTTGGGCTCAGTTCTTTTTTCTGATCCCTAGCACTGAGTTAGGGTTAGGGTAGGGTTAGGGTTAGGGTTAGGGTCCTCTTCTTCTGGCATTTTCAACGGTATTTTATGCATAAATTATGCTAATTAATCATTTGCGGGTTAGGGACCCCTCCCCCTTTTCCATGAAATTCCAAATATATAACTTTTGATATGATTTCAATCACATGTATTGTCCCCGCATGTCCCCTTTATAATCCCATAGAAAAAGCAGCGAGGCATCTTAATTCTTCACATTTTATTTTCATGAATGACTTTGTTTTATCCTTTCAGTTAAAATTCAAACACGTATTGATTACCAGTTGAAAGGATTTAATACACAGATTAACATAAAACATAAAGTATTTGACCATGAGTCACAATGACTATTAATAAAGTGTGAAAAGTTCCTTGACCCTGATTTCAGACGGTCTGGCGGACGGCGTTTCAGATGGCATTTTAGACGCTGTTCACCTGGAACTGAATGTTAGACGGTCTGTCAGACGGCGTGTCAGATGGCACTTCAGACACTGTCTTCATGTTTTCAGCTATACATGTCGAAGATACTCACTAGTAAAGTTAGAGTTAGGGTTAGGGTTAGGGTTAGGGTTAGGGTTAGGGTTAGGGTTAGGGTTAGGGTTAGGGTTAGGGTTAGGGTTAGGGTTAGGGTTAGGGTTAGGGTTAGGGTTAGGGTTAGGGTTAGGGTTAGGGTTAGGGTTAGGGTTAGGGTTAGGGTTAGGGTTAGGGTTAGGGTTAGGGTTAGGGTTAGAGTTAGGCTACGTGCGCATAAAAAGTTACGCGTGGTTAGGGTCAATTCTTTTTTTCTGAGCCCTTCTGATCGTTGTGATGAGATTAAGCTTCGTAACTCCCTTAACTAGCGTAAGTTACTGAGTTATGAATTTCGCAATTTTTTCAAGTTTGATTTTTTTTCAATTCTTTTTTTCAAATTTTGTTTCCCCAAAACACCTAAAATGCCTCAAAATGGACTCTGCTTGAAAAAATATTTTGCCCCTTTAAGATCTTTTGGGCTCAGTTCTTTTTTCTGATCCCTAGCACTGAGTTAGGGTTAGGGTAGGGTTAGGGTTAGGGTTAGGGTCCTCTTCTTCTGGCATTTTCAACGGTATTTTATGCATAAATTATGCTAATTAATCATTTGCGGGTTAGGGACCCCTCCCCCTTTTCCATGAAATTCCAAATATATAACTTTTGATATGATTTCAATCACATGTATTGTCCCCGCATGTCCCCTTTATAATCCCATAGAAAAAGCAGCGAGGCATCTTAATTCTTCACATTTTATTTTCATGAATGACTTTGTTTTATCCTTTCAGTTAAAATTCAAACACGTATTGATTACCAGTTGAAAGGATTTAATACACAGATTAACATAAAACATAAAGTATTTGACCATGAGTCACAATGACTATTAATAAAGTGTGAAAAGTTCCTTGACCCTGATTTCAGACGGTCTGGCGGACGGCGTTTCAGATGGCATTTTAGACGCTGTTCACCTGGAACTGAATGTTAGACGGTCTGTCAGACGGCGTGTCAGATGGCACTTCAGACACTGTCTTCATGTTTTCAGCTATACATGTCGAAGATACTCACTAGTAAAGTTAGGGTTAGGGTTAGGGTTAGGGTTAGGGTTAGGGTTAGGGTTAGGGTTAGGGTTAGGGTTAGGGTTAGGGTTAGGGTTAGGCTGTGTGCGCATAAAAAGTTACGCGTGGTTAGGGTCAATTCTTTTTTTCTGAGCCCTTCTGATCGTTGTGATGAGATTAAGCTTCGTAACTCCCTTAACTAGCGTAAGTTACTGAGTTATGAATTTCGCAATTTTTTCAAGTTTGATTTTTTGTCAATTCTTTTTTTCAAATTTTGTTTCCCCAAAACACCTAAAATGCCTCAAAATGGACTCTGCTTGAAAAAATATTTTGCCCCTTTAAGATCTTTTGGGCTCAGTTCTTTTTTCTGATCCCTAGCACTGAGTTAGGGTTAGGGTAGGGTTAGGGTTAGGGTTAGGGTCCTCTTCTTCTGGCATTTTCAACGGTATTTTATGCATAAATTATGCTAATTAATCATTTGCGGGTTAGGGACCCCTCCCCCTTTTCCATGAAATTCCAAATATATAACTTTTGATATGATTTCAATCACATGTATTGTCCCCGCATGTCCCCTTTATAATCCCATAGAAAAAGCAGCGAGGCATCTTAATTCTTCACATTTTATTTTCATGAATGACTTTGTTTTATCCTTTCAGTTAAAATTCAAACACGTATTGATTACCAGTTGAAAGGATTTAATACACAGATTAACATAAAACATAAAGTATTTGACCATGAGTCACAATGACTATTAATAAAGTGTGAAAAGTTCCTTGACCCTGATTTCAGACGGTCTGGCGGACGGCGTTTCAGATGGCATTTTAGACGCTGTTCACCTGGAACTGAATGTTAGACGGTCTGTCAGACGGCGTGTCAGATGGCACTTCAGACACTGTCTTCATGTTTTCAGCTATACATGTCGAAGATACTCACTAGTAGAGTTAGGGTTAGGGTTAGGGTTAGGGTTAGGGTTAGGGTTAGGGTTAGGGTTAGGGTTAGGGTTAGGGTTAGGGTTAGGGTTAGGCTGTGTGCGCATAAAAAGTTACGCGTGGTTAGGGTCAATTCTTTTTGGGTTAGGGTTAGGGTTAGGGTTAGGGTTAGGGTTAGGGTTAGGGTTAGGGTTAGGGTTAGGGTTAGGGTTAGGGTTAGGGTTAGGGTTAGGGTTAGGGTTAGGGTTAGGGTTAGGGTTAGGGTTAGGGTTAGAGTTAGGCTATGTGCGCATAAAAAGTTACGCGTGGTTAGGGTCAATTCTTTTTTTCTGAGCCCTTCTGATCGTTGTGATGAGATTAAGCTTCGTAACTCCCTTAACTAGCGTAAGTTACTGAGTTATGAATTTCGCAATTTTTTCAAGTTTGATTTTTTTTCAATTCTTTTTTTCAAATTTTGTTTCCCCAAAACACCTAAAATGCCTCAAAATGGACTCTGCTTGAAAAAATATTTTGCCCCTTTAAGATCTTTTGGGCTCAGTTCTTTTTTCTGATCCCTAGCACTGAGTTAGGGTTAGGGTAGGGTTAGGGTTAGGGTTAGGGTCCTCTTCTTCTGGCATTTTCAACGGTATTTTATGCATAAATTATGCTAATTAATCATTTGCGGGTTAGGGACCCCTCCCCCTTTTCCATGAAATTCCAAATATATAACTTTTGATATGATTTCAATCACATGTATTGTCCCCGCATGTCCCCTTTATAATCCCATAGAAAAAGCAGCGAGGCATCTTAATTCTTCACATTTTATTTTCATGAATGACTTTGTTTTATCCTTTCAGTTAAAATTCAAACACGTATTGATTACCAGTTGAAAGGATTTAATACACAGATTAACATAAAACATAAAGTATTTGACCATGAGTCACAATGACTATTAATAAAGTGTGAAAAGTTCCTTGACCCTGATTTCAGACGGTCTGGCGGACGGCGTTTCAGATGGCATTTTAGACGCTGTTCACCTGGAACTGAATGTTAGACGGTCTGTCAGACGGCGTGTCAGATGGCACTTCAGACACTGTCTTCATGTTTTCAGCTATACATGTCGAAGATACTCACTAGTAAAGTTAGGGTTAGGGTTAGGGTTAGGGTTAGGGTTAGGGTTAGGGTTAGGGTTAGGGTTAGGGTTAGGGTTAGGGTTAGGCTGTGTGCGCATAAAAAGTTACGCGTGGTTAGGGTCAATTCTTTTTTTCTGAGCCCTTCTGATCGTTGTGATGAGATTAAGCTTCGTAACTCCCTTAACTAGCGTAAGTTACTGAGTTATGAATTTCGCAATTTTTTCAAGTTTGATTTTTTGTCAATTCTTTTTTTCAAATTTTGTTTCCCCAAAACACCTAAAATGCCTCAAAATGGACTCTGCTTGAAAAAATATTTTGCCCCTTTAAGATCTTTTGGGCTCAGTTCTTTTTTCTGATCCCTAGCACTGAGTTAGGGTTAGGGTAGGGTTAGGGTTAGGGTTAGGGTCCTCTTCTTCTGGCATTTTCAACGGTATTTTATGCATAAATTATGCTAATTAATCATTTGCGGGTTAGGGACCCCTCCCCCTTTTCCATGAAATTCCAAATATATAACTTTTGATATGATTTCAATCACATGTATTGTCCCCGCATGTCCCCTTTATAATCCCATAGAAAAAGCAGCGAGGCATCTTAATTCTTCACATTTTATTTTCATGAATGACTTTGTTTTATCCTTTCAGTTAAAATTCAAACACGTATTGATTACCAGTTGAAAGGATTTAATACACAGATTAACATAAAACATAAAGTATTTGACCATGAGTCACAATGACTATTAATAAAGTGTGAAAAGTTCCTTGACCCTGATTTCAGACGGTCTGGCGGACGGCGTTTCAGATGGCATTTTAGACGCTGTTCACCTGGAACTGAATGTTAGACGGTCTGTCAGACGGCGTGTCAGATGGCACTTCAGACACTGTCTTCATGTTTTCAGCTATACATGTCGAAGATACTCACTAGTAAAGTTAGGGTTAGGGTTAGGGTTAGGGTTAGGGTTAGGGTTAGGGTTAGGGTTAGGGTTAGGGTTAGGGTTAGGGTTAGGGTTAGGCTGTGTGCGCATAAAAAGTTACGCGTGGTTAGGGTCAATTCTTTTTGGGTTAGGGTTAGGGTTAGGGTTAGGGTTAGGGTTAGGGTTAGGGTTAGGGTTAGGGTTAGGGTTAGGGTTAGGGTTAGGGTTAGGGTTAGGGTTAGGGTTAGGGTTAGGGTTAGGGTTAGAGTTAGGCTATGTGCGCATAAAAAGTTACGCGTGGTTAGGGTCAATTCTTTTTTTCTGAGCCCTTCTGATCGTTGTGATGAGATTAAGCTTCGTAACTCCCTTAACTAGCGTAAGTTACTGAGTTATGAATTTCGCAATTTTTTCAAGTTTGATTTTTTTTCAATTCTTTTTTTCAAATTTTGTTTCCCCAAAACACCTAAAATGCCTCAAAATGGACTCTGCTTGAAAAAATATTTTGCCCCTTTAAGATCTTTTGGGCTCAGTTCTTTTTTCTGATCCCTAGCACTGAGTTAGGGTTAGGGTAGGGTTAGGGTTAGGGTTAGGGTCCTCTTCTTCTGGCATTTTCAACGGTATTTTATGCATAAATTATGCTAATTAATCATTTGCGGGTTAGGGACCCCTCCCCCTTTTCCATGAAATTCCAAATATATAACTTTTGATATGATTTCAATCACATGTATTGTCCCCGCATGTCCCCTTTATAATCCCATAGAAAAAGCAGCGAGGCATCTTAATTCTTCACATTTTATTTTCATGAATGACTTTGTTTTATCCTTTCAGTTAAAATTCAAACACGTATTGATTACCAGTTGAAAGGATTTAATACACAGATTAACATAAAACATAAAGTATTTGACCATGAGTCACAATGACTATTAATAAAGTGTGAAAAGTTCCTTGACCCTGATTTCAGACGGTCTGGCGGACGGCGTTTCAGATGGCATTTTAGACGCTGTTCACCTGGAACTGAATGTTAGACGGTCTGTCAGACGGCGTGTCAGATGGCACTTCAGACACTGTCTTCATGTTTTCAGCTATACATGTCGAAGATACTCACTAGTAAAGTTAGGGTTAGGGTTAGGGTTAGGGTTAGGGTTAGGGTTAGGGTTAGGGTTAGGGTTAGGGTTAGGGTTAGGGTTAGGCTGTGTGCGCATAAAAAGTTAGGGTTAGGGTTAGGGTTAGGGTTAGGGTTAGGGTTAGGGTTAGGGTTAGGGTTAGGGTTAGGGTTAGGGTTAGGGTTAGGGTTAGGGTTAGGGTTAGGGTTAGGGTTAGGGTTAGGGTTAGGGTTAGGGTTAGGGTTAGGGTTAGGGTTAGGGTTAGGGTTAGGGTTAGGGTTAGGGTTAGGGTTAGGGTTAGGGTTAGGGTTAGGGTTAGGGTTAGGGTTAGGGTTAGGGTTAGGGTTAGGCTGTGTGCGCATAAAAAGTTACGCGTGGTTAGGGTCAATTCTTTTTTTCTGAGCCCTTCTGATCGTTGTGATGAGATTAAGCTTCGTAACTCCCTTAACTAGCGTAAGTTACTGAGTTATGAATTTCGCAATTTTTTCAAGTTTGATTTTTTGTCAATTCTTTTTTTCAAATTTTGTTTCCCCAAAACACCTAAAATGCCTCAAAATGGACTCTGCTTGAAAAAATATTTTGCCCCTTTAAGATCTTTTGGGCTCAGTTCTTTTTTCTGATCCCTAGCACTGAGTTAGGGTTAGGGTAGGGTTAGGGTTAGGGTTAGGGTCCTCTTCTTCTGGCATTTTCAACGGTATTTTATGCATAAATTATGCTAATTAATCATTTGCGGGTTAGGGACCCCTCCCCCTTTTCCATGAAATTCCAAATATATAACTTTTGATATGATTTCAATCACATGTATTGTCCCCGCATGTCCCCTTTATAATCCCATAGAAAAAGCAGCGAGGCATCTTAATTCTTCACATTTTATTTTCATGAATGACTTTGTTTTATCCTTTCAGTTAAAATTCAAACACGTATTGATTACCAGTTGAAAGGATTTAATACACAGATTAACATAAAACATAAAGTATTTGACCATGAGTCACAATGACTATTAATAAAGTGTGAAAAGTTCCTTGACCCTGATTTCAGACGGTCTGGCGGACGGCGTTTCAGATGGCATTTTAGACGCTGTTCACCTGGAACTGAATGTTAGACGGTCTGTCAGACGGCGTGTCAGATGGCACTTCAGACACTGTCTTCATGTTTTCAGCTATACATGTCGAAGATACTCACTAGTATAGTTAGGGTTAGGGTTAGGGTTAGGGTTAGGGTTAGGGTTAGGGTTAGGGTTAGGGTTAGGGTTAGGGTTAGGGTTAGGGTTAGGCTGTGTGCGCATAAAAAGTTACGCGTGGTTAGGGTCAATTCTTTTTGGGTTAGGGTTAGGGTTAGGGTTAGGGTTAGGGTTAGGGTTAGGGTTAGGGTTAGGGTTAGGGTTAGGGTTAGGGTTAGGGTTAGGGTTAGGGTTAGGGTTAGGGTTAGGGTTAGGGTTAGGGTTAGAGTTAGGCTATGTGCGCATAAAAAGTTACGCGTGGTTAGGGTCAATTCTTTTTTTCTGAGCCCTTCTGATCGTTGTGATGAGATTAAGCTTCGTAACTCCCTTAACTAGCGTAAGTTACTGAGTTATGAATTTCGCAATTTTTTCAAGTTTGATTTTTTTTCAATTCTTTTTTTCAAATTTTGTTTCCCCAAAACACCTAAAATGCCTCAAAATGGACTCTGCTTGAAAAAATATTTTGCCCCTTTAAGATCTTTTGGGCTCAGTTCTTTTTTCTGATCCCTAGCACTGAGTTAGGGTTAGGGTAGGGTTAGGGTTAGGGTTAGGGTCCTCTTCTTCTGGCATTTTCAACGGTATTTTATGCATAAATTATGCTAATTAATCATTTGCGGGTTAGGGACCCCTCCCCCTTTTCCATGAAATTCCAAATATATAACTTTTGATATGATTTCAATCACATGTATTGTCCCCGCATGTCCCCTTTATAATCCCATAGAAAAAGCAGCGAGGCATCTTAATTCTTCACATTTTATTTTCATGAATGACTTTGTTTTATCCTTTCAGTTAAAATTCAAACACGTATTGATTACCAGTTGAAAGGATTTAATACACAGATTAACATAAAACATAAAGTATTTGACCATGAGTCACAATGACTATTAATAAAGTGTGAAAAGTTCCTTGACCCTGATTTCAGACGGTCTGGCGGACGGCGTTTCAGATGGCATTTTAGACGCTGTTCACCTGGAACTGAATGTTAGACGGTCTGTCAGACGGCGTGTCAGATGGCACTTCAGACACTGTCTTCATGTTTTCAGCTATACATGTCGAAGATACTCACTAGTAAAGTTAGGGTTAGGGTTAGGGTTAGGGTTAGGGTTAGGGTTAGGGTTAGGGTTAGGGTTAGGGTTAGGGTTAGGGTTAGGCTGTGTGCGCATAAAAAGTTACGCGTGGTTAGGGTCAATTCTTTTTTTCTGAGCCCTTCTGATCGTTGTGATGAGATTAAGCTTCGTAACTCCCTTAACTAGCGTAAGTTACTGAGTTATGAATTTCGCAATTTTTTCAAGTTTGATTTTTTGTCAATTCTTTTTTTCAAATTTTGTTTCCCCAAAACACCTAAAATGCCTCAAAATGGACTCTGCTTGAAAAAATATTTTGCCCCTTTAAGATCTTTTGGGCTCAGTTCTTTTTTCTGATCCCTAGCACTGAGTTAGGGTTAGGGTAGGGTTAGGGTTAGGGTTAGGGTCCTCTTCTTCTGGCATTTTCAACGGTATTTTATGCATAAATTATGCTAATTAATCATTTGCGGGTTAGGGACCCCTCCCCCTTTTCCATGAAATTCCAAATATATAACTTTTGATATGATTTCAATCACATGTATTGTCCCCGCATGTCCCCTTTATAATCCCATAGAAAAAGCAGCGAGGCATCTTAATTCTTCACATTTTATTTTCATGAATGACTTTGTTTTATCCTTTCAGTTAAAATTCAAACACGTATTGATTACCAGTTGAAAGGATTTAATACACAGATTAACATAAAACATAAAGTATTTGACCATGAGTCACAATGACTATTAATAAAGTGTGAAAAGTTCCTTGACCCTGATTTCAGACGGTCTGGCGGACGGCGTTTCAGATGGCATTTTAGACGCTGTTCACCTGGAACTGAATGTTAGACGGTCTGTCAGACGGCGTGTCAGATGGCACTTCAGACACTGTCTTCATGTTTTCAGCTATACATGTCGAAGATACTCACTAGTAAAGTTAGGGTTAGGGTTAGGGTTAGGGTTAGGGTTAGGGTTAGGGTTAGGGTTAGGGTTAGGGTTAGGGTTAGGGTTAGGGTTAGGGTTAGGCTGTGTGCGCATAAAAAGTTACGCGTGGTTAGGGTCAATTCTTTTTGGGTTAGGGTTAGGGTTAGGGTTAGGGTTAGGGTTAGGGTTAGGGTTAGGGTTAGGGTTAGGGTTAGGGTTAGGGTTAGGGTTAGGGTTAGGGTTAGGGTTAGGGTTAGGGTTAGGGTTAGGGTTAGAGTTAGGCTATGTGCGCATAAAAAGTTACGCGTGGTTAGGGTCAATTCTTTTTTTCTGAGCCCTTCTGATCGTTGTGATGAGATTAAGCTTCGTAACTCCCTTAACTAGCGTAAGTTACTGAGTTATGAATTTCGCAATTTTTTCAAGTTTGATTTTTTGTCAATTCTTTTTTTCAAATTTTGTTTCCCCAAAACACCTAAAATGCCTCAAAATGGACTCTGCTTGAAAAAATATTTTGCCCCTTTAAGATCTTTTGGGCTCAGTTCTTTTTTCTGATCCCTAGCACTGAGTTAGGGTTAGGGTAGGGTTAGGGTTAGGGTTAGGGTCCTCTTCTTCTGGCATTTTCAACGGTATTTTATGCATAAATTATGCTAATTAATCATTTGCGGGTTAGGGACCCCTCCCCCTTTTCCATGAAATTCCAAATATATAACTTTTGATATGATTTCAATCACATGTATTGTCCCCGCATGTCCCCTTTATAATCCCATAGAAAAAGCAGCGAGGCATCTTAATTCTTCACATTTTATTTTCATGAATGACTTTGTTTTATCCTTTCAGTTAAAATTCAAACACGTATTGATTACCAGTTGAAAGGATTTAATACACAGATTAACATAAAACATAAAGTATTTGACCATGAGTCACAATGACTATTAATAAAGTGTGAAAAGTTCCTTGACCCTGATTTCAGACGGTCTGGCGGACGGCGTTTCAGATGGCATTTTAGACGCTGTTCACCTGGAACTGAATGTTAGACGGTCTGTCAGACGGCGTGTCAGATGGCACTTCAGACACTGTCTTCATGTTTTCAGCTATACATGTCGAAGATACTCACTAGTAAAGTTAGGGTTAGGGTTAGGGTTAGGGTTAGGGTTAGGGTTAGGGTTAGGGTTAGGGTTAGGGTTAGGGTTAGGGTTAGGGTTAGGCTGTGTGCGCATAAAAAGTTAGGGTTAGGGTTAGGGTTAGGGTTAGGGTTAGGGTTAGGGTTAGGGTTAGGGTTAGGGTTAGGGTTAGGGTTAGGGTTAGGGTTAGGGTTAGGGTTAGGGTTAGGGTTAGGGTTAGGGTTAGGGTTAGGGTTAGGGTTAGGGTTAGGGTTAGGGTTAGGGTTAGGGTTAGGGTTAGGGTTAGGGTTAGGGTTAGGGTTAGGGTTAGGGTTAGGGTTAGGGTTAGGGTTAGGGTTAGGGTTAGGGTTAGGCTGTGTGCGCATAAAAAGTTACGCGTGGTTAGGGTCAATTCTTTTTTTCTGAGCCCTTCTGATCGTTGTGATGAGATTAAGCTTCGTAACTCCCTTAACTAGCGTAAGTTACTGAGTTATGAATTTCGCAATTTTTTCAAGTTTGATTTTTTGTCAATTCTTTTTTTCAAATTTTGTTTCCCCAAAACACCTAAAATGCCTCAAAATGGACTCTGCTTGAAAAAATATTTTGCCCCTTTAAGATCTTTTGGGCTCAGTTCTTTTTTCTGATCCCTAGCACTGAGTTAGGGTTAGGGTAGGGTTAGGGTTAGGGTTAGGGTCCTCTTCTTCTGGCATTTTCAACGGTATTTTATGCATAAATTATGCTAATTAATCATTTGCGGGTTAGGGACCCCTCCCCCTTTTCCATGAAATTCCAAATATATAACTTTTGATATGATTTCAATCACATGTATTGTCCCCGCATGTCCCCTTTATAATCCCATAGAAAAAGCAGCGAGGCATCTTAATTCTTCACATTTTATTTTCATGAATGACTTTGTTTTATCCTTTCAGTTAAAATTCAAACACGTATTGATTACCAGTTGAAAGGATTTAATACACAGATTAACATAAAACATAAAGTATTTGACCATGAGTCACAATGACTATTAATAAAGTGTGAAAAGTTCCTTGACCCTGATTTCAGACGGTCTGGCGGACGGCGTTTCAGATGGCATTTTAGACGCTGTTCACCTGGAACTGAATGTTAGACGGTCTGTCAGACGGCGTGTCAGATGGCACTTCAGACACTGTCTTCATGTTTTCAGCTATACATGTCGAAGATACTCACTAGTAAAGTTAGGGTTAGGGTTAGGGTTAGGGTTAGGGTTAGGGTTAGGGTTAGGGTTAGGGTTAGGGTTAGGGTTAGGGTTAGGGTTAGGCTGTGTGCGCATAAAAAGTTACGCGTGGTTAGGGTCAATTCTTTTTGGGTTAGGGTTAGGGTTAGGGTTAGGGTTAGGGTTAGGGTTAGGGTTAGGGTTAGGGTTAGGGTTAGGGTTAGGGTTAGGGTTAGGGTTAGGGTTAGGGTTAGGGTTAGGGTTAGGGTTAGGGTTAGGGTTAGAGTTAGGCTATGTGCGCATAAAAAGTTACGCGTGGTTAGGGTCAATTCTTTTTTTCTGAGCCCTTCTGATCGTTGTGATGAGATTAAGCTTCGTAACTCCCTTAACTAGCGTAAGTTACTGAGTTATGAATTTCGCAATTTTTTCAAGTTTGATTTTTTTTCAATTCTTTTTTTCAAATTTTGTTTCCCCAAAACACCTAAAATGCCTCAAAATGGACTCTGCTTGAAAAAATATTTTGCCCCTTTAAGATCTTTTGGGCTCAGTTCTTTTTTCTGATCCCTAGCACTGAGTTAGGGTTAGGGTAGGGTTAGGGTTAGGGTTAGGGTCCTCTTCTTCTGGCATTTTCAACGGTATTTTATGCATAAATTATGCTAATTAATCATTTGCGGGTTAGGGACCCCTCCCCCTTTTCCATGAAATTCCAAATATATAACTTTTGATATGATTTCAATCACATGTATTGTCCCCGCATGTCCCCTTTATAATCCCATAGAAAAAGCAGCGAGGCATCTTAATTCTTCACATTTTATTTTCATGAATGACTTTGTTTTATCCTTTCAGTTAAAATTCAAACACGTATTGATTACCAGTTGAAAGGATTTAATACACAGATTAACATAAAACATAAAGTATTTGACCATGAGTCACAATGACTATTAATAAAGTGTGAAAAGTTCCTTGACCCTGATTTCAGACGGTCTGGCGGACGGCGTTTCAGATGGCATTTTAGACGCTGTTCACCTGGAACTGAATGTTAGACGGTCTGTCAGACGGCGTGTCAGATGGCACTTCAGACACTGTCTTCATGTTTTCAGCTATACATGTCGAAGATACTCACTAGTAAAGTTAGGGTTAGGGTTAGGGTTAGGGTTAGGGTTAGGGTTAGGGTTAGGGTTAGGGTTAGGGTTAGGGTTAGGGTTAGGCTGTGTGCGCATAAAAAGTTACGCGTGGTTAGGGTCAATTCTTTTTTTCTGAGCCCTTCTGATCGTTGTGATGAGATTAAGCTTCGTAACTCCCTTAACTAGCGTAAGTTACTGAGTTATGAATTTCGCAATTTTTTCAAGTTTGATTTTTTGTCAATTCTTTTTTTCAAATTTTGTTTCCCCAAAACACCTAAAATGCCTCAAAATGGACTCTGCTTGAAAAAATATTTTGCCCCTTTAAGATCTTTTGGGCTCAGTTCTTTTTTCTGATCCCTAGCACTGAGTTAGGGTTAGGGTAGGGTTAGGGTTAGGGTTAGGGTCCTCTTCTTCTGGCATTTTCAACGGTATTTTATGCATAAATTATGCTAATTAATCATTTGCGGGTTAGGGACCCCTCCCCCTTTTCCATGAAATTCCAAATATATAACTTTTGATATGATTTCAATCACATGTATTGTCCCCGCATGTCCCCTTTATAATCCCATAGAAAAAGCAGCGAGGCATCTTAATTCTTCACATTTTATTTTCATGAATGACTTTGTTTTATCCTTTCAGTTAAAATTCAAACACGTATTGATTACCAGTTGAAAGGATTTAATACACAGATTAACATAAAACATAAAGTATTTGACCATGAGTCACAATGACTATTAATAAAGTGTGAAAAGTTCCTTGACCCTGATTTCAGACGGTCTGGCGGACGGCGTTTCAGATGGCATTTTAGACGCTGTTCACCTGGAACTGAATGTTAGACGGTCTGTCAGACGGCGTGTCAGATGGCACTTCAGACACTGTCTTCATGTTTTCAGCTATACATGTCGAAGATACTCACTAGTAAAGTTAGGGTTAGGGTTAGGGTTAGGGTTAGGGTTAGGGTTAGGGTTAGGGTTAGGGTTAGGGTTAGGGTTAGGGTTAGGCTGTGTGCGCATAAAAAGTTACGCGTGGTTAGGGTCAATTCTTTTTTTCTGAGCCCTTCTGATCGTTGTGATGAGATTAAGCTTCGTAACTCCCTTAACTAGCGTAAGTTACTGAGTTATGAATTTCGCAATTTTTTCAAGTTTGATTTTTTGTCAATTCTTTTTTTCAAATTTTGTTTCCCCAAAACACCTAAAATGCCTCAAAATGGACTCTGCTTGAAAAAATATTTTGCCCCTTTAAGATCTTTTGGGCTCAGTTCTTTTTTCTGATCCCTAGCACTGAGTTAGGGTTAGGGTAGGGTTAGGGTTAGGGTTAGGGTCCTCTTCTTCTGGCATTTTCAACGGTATTTTATGCATAAATTATGCTAATTAATCATTTGCGGGTTAGGGACCCCTCCCCCTTTTCCATGAAATTCCAAATATATAACTTTTGATATGATTTCAATCACATGTATTGTCCCCGCATGTCCCCTTTATAATCCCATAGAAAAAGCAGCGAGGCATCTTAATTCTTCACATTTTATTTTCATGAATGACTTTGTTTTATCCTTTCAGTTAAAATTCAAACACGTATTGATTACCAGTTGAAAGGATTTAATACACAGATTAACATAAAACATAAAGTATTTGACCATGAGTCACAATGACTATTAATAAAGTGTGAAAAGTTCCTTGACCCTGATTTCAGACGGTCTGGCGGACGGCGTTTCAGATGGCATTTTAGACGCTGTTCACCTGGAACTGAATGTTAGACGGTCTGTCAGACGGCGTGTCAGATGGCACTTCAGACACTGTCTTCATGTTTTCAGCTATACATGTCGAAGATACTCACTAGTAAAGTTAGGGTTAGGGTTAGGGTTAGGGTTAGGGTTAGGGTTAGGGTTAGGGTTAGGGTTAGGGTTAGGGTTAGGGTTAGGGTTAGGCTGTGTGCGCATAAAAAGTTACGCGTGGTTAGGGTCAATTCTTTTTGGGTTAGGGTTAGGGTTAGGGTTAGGGTTAGGGTTAGGGTTAGGGTTAGGGTTAGGGTTAGGGTTAGGGTTAGGGTTAGGGTTAGGGTTAGGGTTAGGGTTAGGGTTAGGGTTAGGGTTAGGGTTAGGGTTAGGGTTAGGGTTAGGGTTAGGGTTAGGGTTAGGGTTAGGGTTAGGGTTAGGGTTAGGGTTAGGGTTAGGGTTAGGGTTAGGGTTAGGGTTAGGGTTAGGGTTAGGGTTAGGGTTAGGGTTAGGGTTAGGGTTAGGGTTAGGGTTAGGGTTAGGGTTAGGGTTAGGGTTAGGGTTAGGGTTAGGGTTAGGGTTAGGGTTAGGGTTAGGGTTAGGGTTAGGGTTAGGGTTAGGGTTAGGGTTAGGGTTAGGGTTAGGGTTAGGGTTAGGGTTAGGGTTAGGGTTAGGGTTAGGCTGTGTGCGCATAAAAAGTTACGCGTGGTTAGGGTCAATTCTTTTTTTCTGAGCCCTTCTGATCGTTGTGATGAGATTAAGCTTCGTAACTCCCTTAACTAGCGTAAGTTACTGAGTTATGAATTTCGCAATTTTTTCAAGTTTGATTTTTTGTCAATTCTTTTTTTCAAATTTTGTTTCCCCAAAACACCTAAAATGCCTCAAAATGGACTCTGCTTGAAAAAATATTTTGCCCCTTTAAGATCTTTTGGGCTCAGTTCTTTTTTCTGATCCCTAGCACTGAGTTAGGGTTAGGGTAGGGTTAGGGTTAGGGTTAGGGTCCTCTTCTTCTGGCATTTTCAACGGTATTTTATGCATAAATTATGCTAATTAATCATTTGCGGGTTAGGGACCCCTCCCCCTTTTCCATGAAATTCCAAATATATAACTTTTGATATGATTTCAATCACATGTATTGTCCCCGCATGTCCCCTTTATAATCCCATAGAAAAAGCAGCGAGGCATCTTAATTCTTCACATTTTATTTTCATGAATGACTTTGTTTTATCCTTTCAGTTAAAATTCAAACACGTATTGATTACCAGTTGAAAGGATTTAATACACAGATTAACATAAAACATAAAGTATTTGACCATGAGTCACAATGACTATTAATAAAGTGTGAAAAGTTCCTTGACCCTGATTTCAGACGGTCTGGCGGACGGCGTTTCAGATGGCATTTTAGACGCTGTTCACCTGGAACTGAATGTTAGACGGTCTGTCAGACGGCGTGTCAGATGGCACTTCAGACACTGTCTTCATGTTTTCAGCTATACATGTCGAAGATACTCACTAGTAGAGTTAGAGTTAGGGTTAGGGTTAGGGTTAGGGTTAGGGTTAGGGTTAGGGTTAGGGTTAGGGTTAGGGTTAGGGTTAGGGTTAGGGTTAGGGTTAGGGTTAGGGTTAGGGTTAGGGTTAGGGTTAGGGTTAGGGTTAGGGTTAGGGTTAGGGTTAGGGTTAGGGTTAGGGTTAGGGTTAGGGTTAGGGTTAGGGTTAGAGTTAGGCTATGTGCGCATAAAAAGTTACGCGTGGTTAGGGTCAATTCTTTTTTTCTGAGCCCTTCTGATCGTTGTGATGAGATTAAGCTTCGTAACTCCCTTAACTAGCGTAAGTTACTGAGTTATGAATTTCGCAATTTTTTCAAGTTTGATTTTTTTTCAATTCTTTTTTTCAAATTTTGTTTCCCCAAAACACCTAAAATGCCTCAAAATGGACTCTGCTTGAAAAAATATTTTGCCCCTTTAAGATCTTTTGGGCTCAGTTCTTTTTTCTGATCCCTAGCACTGAGTTAGGGTTAGGGTAGGGTTAGGGTTAGGGTTAGGGTCCTCTTCTTCTGGCATTTTCAACGGTATTTTATGCATAAATTATGCTAATTAATCATTTGCGGGTTAGGGACCCCTCCCCCTTTTCCATGAAATTCCAAATATATAACTTTTGATATGATTTCAATCACATGTATTGTCCCCGCATGTCCCCTTTATAATCCCATAGAAAAAGCAGCGAGGCATCTTAATTCTTCACATTTTATTTTCATGAATGACTTTGTTTTATCCTTTCAGTTAAAATTCAAACACGTATTGATTACCAGTTGAAAGGATTTAATACACAGATTAACATAAAACATAAAGTATTTGACCATGAGTCACAATGACTATTAATAAAGTGTGAAAAGTTCCTTGACCCTGATTTCAGACGGTCTGGCGGACGGCGTTTCAGATGGCATTTTAGACGCTGTTCACCTGGAACTGAATGTTAGACGGTCTGTCAGACGGCGTGTCAGATGGCACTTCAGACACTGTCTTCATGTTTTCAGCTATACATGTCGAAGATACTCACTAGTAAAGTTAGGGTTAGGGTTAGGGTTAGGGTTAGGGTTAGGGTTAGGGTTAGGGTTAGGGTTAGGGTTAGGGTTAGGGTTAGGGTTAGGCTGTGTGCGCATAAAAAGTTAGGGTTAGGGTTAGGGTTAGGGTTAGGGTTAGGGTTAGGGTTAGGGTTAGGGTTAGGGTTAGGGTTAGGGTTAGGGTTAGGGTTAGGGTTAGGGTTAGGGTTAGGGTTAGGGTTAGGGTTAGGGTTAGGGTTAGGGTTAGGGTTAGGGTTAGGGTTAGGGTTAGGGTTAGGGTTAGGGTTAGGGTTAGGGTTAGGCTGTGGGCGCATAAAAAGTTACGCGTGGTTAGGGTCAATTCTTTTTTTCTGAGCCCTTCTGATCGTTGTGATGAGATTAAGCTTCGTAACTCCCTTAACTAGCGTAAGTTACTGAGTTATGAATTTCGCAATTTTTTCAAGTTTGATTTTTTGTCAATTCTTTTTTTCAAATTTTGTTTCCCCAAAACACCTAAAATGCCTCAAAATGGACTCTGCTTGAAAAAATATTTTGCCCCTTTAAGATCTTTTGGGCTCAGTTCTTTTTTCTGATCCCTAGCACTGAGTTAGGGTTAGGGTAGGGTTAGGGTTAGGGTTAGGGTCCTCTTCTTCTGGCATTTTCAACGGTATTTTATGCATAAATTATGCTAATTAATCATTTGCGGGTTAGGGACCCCTCCCCCTTTTCCATGAAATTCCAAATATATAACTTTTGATATGATTTCAATCACATGTATTGTCCCCGCATGTCCCCTTTATAATCCCATAGAAAAAGCAGCGAGGCATCTTAATTCTTCACATTTTATTTTCATGAATGACTTTGTTTTATCCTTTCAGTTAAAATTCAAACACGTATTGATTACCAGTTGAAAGGATTTAATACACAGATTAACATAAAACATAAAGTATTTGACCATGAGTCACAATGACTATTAATAAAGTGTGAAAAGTTCCTTGACCCTGATTTCAGACGGTCTGGCGGACGGCGTTTCAGATGGCATTTTAGACGCTGTTCACCTGGAACTGAATGTTAGACGGTCTGTCAGACGGCGTGTCAGATGGCACTTCAGACACTGTCTTCATGTTTTCAGCTATACATGTCGAAGATACTCACTAGTAAAGTTAGGGTTAGGGTTAGGGTTAGGGTTAGGGTTAGGGTTAGGGTTAGGGTTAGGGTTAGGGTTAGGGTTAGGGTTAGGGTTAGGCTGTGTGCGCATAAAAAGTTACGCGTGGTTAGGGTCAATTCTTTTTGGGTTAGGGTTAGGGTTAGGGTTAGGGTTAGGGTTAGGGTTAGGGTTAGGGTTAGGGTTAGGGTTAGGGTTAGGGTTAGGGTTAGGGTTAGGGTTAGGGTTAGGGTTAGGGTTAGGGTTAGGGTTAGGGTTAGAGTTAGGCTATGTGCGCATAAAAAGTTACGCGTGGTTAGGGTCAATTCTTTTTTTCTGAGCCCTTCTGATCGTTGTGATGAGATTAAGCTTCGTAACTCCCTTAACTAGCGTAAGTTACTGAGTTATGAATTTCGCAATTTTTTCAAGTTTGATTTTTTTTCAATTCTTTTTTTCAAATTTTGTTTCCCCAAAACACCTAAAATGCCTCAAAATGGACTCTGCTTGAAAAAATATTTTGCCCCTTTAAGATCTTTTGGGCTCAGTTCTTTTTTCTGATCCCTAGCACTGAGTTAGGGTTAGGGTAGGGTTAGGGTTAGGGTTAGGGTCCTCTTCTTCTGGCATTTTCAACGGTATTTTATGCATAAATTATGCTAATTAATCATTTGCGGGTTAGGGACCCCTCCCCCTTTTCCATGAAATTCCAAATATATAACTTTTGATATGATTTCAATCACATGTATTGTCCCCGCATGTCCCCTTTATAATCCCATAGAAAAAGCAGCGAGGCATCTTAATTCTTCACATTTTATTTTCATGAATGACTTTGTTTTATCCTTTCAGTTAAAATTCAAACACGTATTGATTACCAGTTGAAAGGATTTAATACACAGATTAACATAAAACATAAAGTATTTGACCATGAGTCACAATGACTATTAATAAAGTGTGAAAAGTTCCTTGACCCTGATTTCAGACGGTCTGGCGGACGGCGTTTCAGATGGCATTTTAGACGCTGTTCACCTGGAACTGAATGTTAGACGGTCTGTCAGACGGCGTGTCAGATGGCACTTCAGACACTGTCTTCATGTTTTCAGCTATACATGTCGAAGATACTCACTAGTAAAGTTAGGGTTAGGGTTAGGGTTAGGGTTAGGGTTAGGGTTAGGGTTAGGGTTAGGGTTAGGGTTAGGGTTAGGGTTAGGCTGTGTGCGCATAAAAAGTTACGCGTGGTTAGGGTCAATTCTTTTTTTCTGAGCCCTTCTGATCGTTGTGATGAGATTAAGCTTCGTAACTCCCTTAACTAGCGTAAGTTACTGAGTTATGAATTTCGCAATTTTTTCAAGTTTGATTTTTTGTCAATTCTTTTTTTCAAATTTTGTTTCCCCAAAACACCTAAAATGCCTCAAAATGGACTCTGCTTGAAAAAATATTTTGCCCCTTTAAGATCTTTTGGGCTCAGTTCTTTTTTCTGATCCCTAGCACTGAGTTAGGGTTAGGGTAGGGTTAGGGTTAGGGTTAGGGTCCTCTTCTTCTGGCATTTTCAACGGTATTTTATGCATAAATTATGCTAATTAATCATTTGCGGGTTAGGGACCCCTCCCCCTTTTCCATGAAATTCCAAATATATAACTTTTGATATGATTTCAATCACATGTATTGTCCCCGCATGTCCCCTTTATAATCCCATAGAAAAAGCAGCGAGGCATCTTAATTCTTCACATTTTATTTTCATGAATGACTTTGTTTTATCCTTTCAGTTAAAATTCAAACACGTATTGATTACCAGTTGAAAGGATTTAATACACAGATTAACATAAAACATAAAGTATTTGACCATGAGTCACAATGACTATTAATAAAGTGTGAAAAGTTCCTTGACCCTGATTTCAGACGGTCTGGCGGACGGCGTTTCAGATGGCATTTTAGACGCTGTTCACCTGGAACTGAATGTTAGACGGTCTGTCAGACGGCGTGTCAGATGGCACTTCAGACACTGTCTTCATGTTTTCAGCTATACATGTCGAAGATACTCACTAGTAAAGTTAGGGTTAGGGTTAGGGTTAGGGTTAGGGTTAGGGTTAGGGTTAGGGTTAGGGTTAGGGTTAGGGTTAGGGTTAGGGTTAGGGTTAGGGTTAGGGTTAGGCTGTGTGCGCATAAAAAGTTACGCGTGGTTAGGGTCAATTCTTTTTGGGTTAGGGTTAGGGTTAGGGTTAGGGTTAGGGTTAGGGTTAGGGTTAGGGTTAGGGTTAGGGTTAGGGTTAGGGTTAGGGTTAGGGTTAGGGTTAGGGTTAGGGTTAGGGTTAGGGTTAGGGTTAGGGTTAGGGTTAGGGTTAGGGTTAGGGTTAGGGTTAGGGTTAGGGTTAGGGTTAGGGTTAGGGTTAGGGTTAGGGTTAGGGTTAGGGTTAGGGTTAGGGTTAGGGTTAGGGTTAGGGTTAGGGTTAGGGTTAGGGTTAGGGTTAGGGTTAGGGTTAGGGTTAGGGTTAGGGTTAGGGTTAGGGTTAGGGTTAGGGTTAGGGTTAGGGTTAGGGTTAGGGTTAGGGTTAGGGTTAGGGTTAGGGTTAGGGTTAGGGTTAGGGTTAGGGTTAGGGTTAGGGTTAGGGTTAGGGTTAGGGTTAGGGTTAGGGTTAGGGTTAGGGTTAGGGTTAGGGTTAGGGTTAGGGTTAGGGTTAGGGTTAGGGTTAGGGTTAGGGTTAGGGTTAGGGTTAGGGTTAGGGTTAGGGTTAGGGTTAGGGTTAGGGTTAGGGTTAGGGTTAGGGTTAGGGTTAGGGTTAGGGTTAGGGTTAGGGTTAGGGTTAGGGTTAGGGTTAGGGTTAGGGTTAGGGTTAGGGTTAGGGTTAGGGTTAGGGTTAGGGTTAGGGTTAGGGTTAGGGTTAGGGTTAGGGTTAGGGTTAGGGTTAGGGTTAGGGTTAGGGTTAGGGTTAGGGTTAGGGTTAGGGTTAGGGTTAGGGTTAGGGTTAGGGTTAGGGTTAGGGTTAGGGTTAGGGTTAGGGTTAGGGTTAGGGTTAGGGTTAGGGTTAGGGTTAGGGTTAGGGTTAGGGTTAGGGTTAGGGTTAGGGTTAGGGTTAGGGTTAGGGTTAGGGTTAGGGTTAGGGTTAGGGTTAGGGTTAGGGTTAGGGTTAGGGTTAGGGTTAGGGTTAGGGTTAGGGTTAGGGTTAGGGTTAGGGTTAGGGTTAGGGTTAGGGTTAGGGTTAGGGTTAGGGTTAGGGTTAGGGTTAGGGTTAGGGTTAGGGTTAGGGTTAGGGTTAGGGTTAGGGTTAGGGTTAGGGTTAGGGTTAGGGTTAGGGTTAGGGTTAGGGTTAGGGTTAGGGTTAGGGTTAGGGTTAGGGTTAGGGTTAGGGTTAGGGTTAGGGTTAGGGTTAGGGTTAGGGTTAGGGTTAGGGTTAGGGTTAGGGTTAGGGTTAGGGTTAGAGTTAGGCTATGTGCGCATAAAAAGTTACGCGTGGTTAGGGTCAATTTTTTTTTTTCTGAGCACTTATGATCGTTTAGATGAGATTAAGCTTCGTAACTCCCTTAACTAGCGTAAGTTACTGAGTTATGAATTTCGCAATTTTTTCAAGTTTGATTTTTTGTCAATTCTTTTTTTCAAATTTTGTTTCCCCAAAACACCTAAAATGCCTCAAAATGGACTCTGCTTGAAAAAATATTTTGCCCCTTTAAGATCTTTTGGGCTCAGTTCTTTTTTCTGATCCCTAGCACTGAGTTAGGGTTAGGGTAGGGTTAGGGTTAGGGTTAGGGTCCTCTTCTTCTGGCATTTTCAACGGTATTTTATGCATAAATTATGCTAATTAATCATTTGCGGGTTAGGGACCCCTCCCCCTTTTCCATGAAATTCCAAATATATAACTTTTGATATGATTTCAATCACATGTATTGTCCCCGCATGTCCCCTTTATAATCCCATAGAAAAAGCAGCGAGGCATCTTAATTCTTCACATTTTATTTTCATGAATGACTTTGTTTTATCCTTTCAGTTAAAATTCAAACACGTATTGATTACCAGTTGAAAGGATTTAATACACAGATTAACATAAAACATAAAGTATTTGACCATGAGTCACAATGACTATTAATAAAGTGTGAAAAGTTCCTTGACCCTGATTTCAGACGGTCTGGCGGACGGCGTTTCAGATGGCATTTTAGACGCTGTTCACCTGGAACTGAATGTTAGACGGTCTGTCAGACGGCGTGTCAGATGGCACTTCAGACACTGTCTTCATGTTTTCAGCTATACATGTCGAAGATACTCACTAGTAAAGTTAGGGTTAGGGTTAGGGTTAGGGTTAGGGTTAGGGTTAGGGTTAGGGTTAGGGTTAGGGTTAGGGTTAGGGTTAGGGTTAGGCTGTGTGCGCATAAAAAGTTAGGGTTAGGGTTAGGGTTAGGGTTAGGGTTAGGGTTAGGGTTAGGGTTAGGGTTAGGGTTAGGGTTAGGGTTAGGGTTAGGGTTAGGGTTAGGGTTAGGGTTAGGGTTAGGGTTAGGGTTAGGGTTAGGGTTAGGGTTAGGGTTAGGGTTAGGGTTAGGGTTAGGGTTAGGGTTAGGGTTAGGGTTAGGGTTAGGGTTAGGGTTAGGGTTAGGGTTAGGGTTAGGGTTAGGGTTAGGGTTAGGGTTAGGGTTAGGCTGTGTGCGCATAAAAAGTTACGCGTGGTTAGGGTCAATTCTTTTTTTCTGAGCCCTTCTGATCGTTGTGATGAGATTAAGCTTCGTAACTCCCTTAACTAGCGTAAGTTACTGAGTTATGAATTTCGCAATTTTTTCAAGTTTGATTTTTTGTCAATTCTTTTTTTCAAATTTTGTTTCCCCAAAACACCTAAAATGCCTCAAAATGGACTCTGCTTGAAAAAATATTTATGGTTAGGGTTAGGGTTAGGGTTAGGGTTAGGGTTAGGGTTAGGGTTAGGGTTAGGGTTAGGGTTAGGGTTAGGGTTAGGGTTAGGGTTAGGGTTAGGGTTAGGGTTAGGGTTAGGGTTAGGGTTAGGGTTAGGGTTAGGGTTAGGGTTAGGGTTAGGGTTAGGGTTAGGGTTAGGGTTAGGGTTAGGGTTAGGGTTAGGGTTAGGGTTAGGGTTAGGGTTAGGGTTAGGGTTAGGGTTAGGGTTAGGGTTAGGGTTAGGGTTAGGGTTAGGGTTAGGGTTAGGGTTAGGGTTAGGGTTAGGGTTAGGGTTAGGGTTAGGGTTAGGGTTAGGGTTAGGGTTAGGGTTAGGGTTAGGGTTAGGGTTAGGGTTAGGGTTAGGGTTAGGGTTAGGGTTAGGGTTAGGGTTAGGGTTAGGGTTAGGGTTAGGGTTAGGGTTAGGGTTAGGGTTAGGGTTAGGGTTAGGGTTAGGGTTAGGGTTAGGGTTAGGGTTAGGGTTAGGGTTAGGGTTAGGGTTAGGGTTAGGGTTAGGGTTAGGGTTAGGGTTAGGGTTAGGGTTAGGGTTAGGGTTAGGGTTAGGGTTAGGGTTAGGGTTAGGGTTAGGGTTAGGGTTAGGGTTAGGGTTAGGGTTAGGGTTAGGGTTAGGGTTAGGGTTAGGGTTAGGGTTAGGGTTAGGGTTAGGGTTAGGGTTAGGGTTAGGGTTAGGGTTAGGGTTAGGGTTAGGGTTAGGGTTAGGGTTAGGGTTAGGGTTAGGGTTAGGGTTAGGGTTAGGGTTAGGGTTAGGGTTAGGGTTAGGGTTAGGGTTAGGGTTAGGGTTAGGGTTAGGGTTAGGGTTAGGGTTAGGGTTAGGGTTAGGGTTAGGGGTAGGGTTAGGGTTAGGGTTAGGGTTAGGGTTAGGGTTAGGGTTAGGGTTAGGGTTAGGGTTAGGGTTAGGGTTAGGGTTAGGGTTAGGGTTAGGGTTAGGGTTAGGGTTAGGGTTAGGGTTAGGGTTAGGGTTAGGGTTAGGGTTAGGGTTAGGGTTAGGGTTAGGGTTAGGGTTAGGGTTAGGGTTAGGGTTAGGGTTAGGGTTAGGGTTAGGGTTAGGGTTAGGGTTAGGGTTAGGGTTAGGGTTAGGGTTAGGGTTAGGGTTAGGGTTAGGGTTAGGGTTAGGGTTAGGGTTAGGGTTAGGGTTAGGGTTAGGGTTAGGGTTAGGGTTAGGGTTAGGGTTAGGGTTAGGGTTAGGGTTAGGGTTAGGGTTAGGGTTAGGGTTAGGGTTAGGGTTAGGGTTAGGGTTAGGGTTAGGGTTAGGGTTAGGGTTAGGGTTAGGGTTAGGGTTAGGGTTAGGGTTAGGGTTAGGGTTAGGGTTAGGGTTAGGGTTAGGGTTAGGGTTAGGGTTAGGGTTAGGGTTAGGGTTAGGGTTAGGGTTAGGGTTAGGGTTAGGGTTAGGGTTAGGGTTAGGGTTAGGGTTAGGGTTAGGGTTAGGGTTAGGGTTAGGGTTAGGGTTAGGGTTAGGGTTAGGGTTAGGGTTAGGGTTAGGGTTAGGGTTAGGGTTAGGGTGAGGGTTAGGGTTAGGGTTAGGGTTAGGGTTAGGGTTAGGGTTAGGGTTAGGGTTAGGGTTAGGGTTAGGGTTAGGGTTAGGGTTAGGGTTAGGGTTAGGGTTAGGGTTAGGGTTAGGGTTAGGGTTAGGGTTAGGGTTAGGGTTAGGGTTAGGGTTAGGGTTAGGGTTAGGGTTAGGGTTAGGGTTAGGGTTAGGGTTAGGGTTAGGGTTAGGGTTAGGGTTAGGGTTAGGGTTAGGGTTAGGGTTAGGGTTAGGGTTAGGGTTAGGGTTAGGGTTAGGGTTAGGGTTAGGGTTAGGGTTAGGGTTAGGGTTAGGGTTAGGGTTAGGGTTAGGGTTAGGGTTAGGGTTAGGGTTAGGGTTAGGGTTAGGGTTAGGGTTAGGGTTAGGGTTAGGGTTAGGGTTAGGGTTAGGGTTAGGGTTAGGGTTAGGGTTAGGGTTAGGGTTAGGGTTAGGGTTAGGGTTAGGGTTAGGGTTAGGGTTAGGGTTAGGGTTAGGGTTAGGGTTAGGGTTAGGGTTAGGGTTAGGGTTAGGGTTAGGGTTAGGGTTAGGGTTAGGGTTAGGGTTAGGGTTAGGGTTAGGGTTAGGGTTAGGGTTAGGGTTAGGGTTAGGGTTAGGGTTAGGGTTAGGGTTAGGGTTAGGGTTAGGGTTAGGGTTAGGGTTAGGGTTAGGGTTAGGGTTAGGGTTAGGGTTAGGGTTAGGGTTAGGGTTAGGGTTAGGGTTAGGGTTAGGGTTAGGGTTAGGGTTAGGGTTAGGGTTAGGGTTAGGGTTAGGGTTAGGGTTAGGGTTAGGGTTAGGGTTAGGGTTAGGGTTAGGGTTAGGGTTAGGGTTAGGGTTAGGGTTAGGGTTAGGGTTAGGGTTAGGGTTAGGGTTAGGGTTAGGGTTAGGGTTAGGGTTAGGGTTAGGGTTAGGGTTAGGGTTAGGGTTAGGGTTAGGGTTAGGGTTAGGGTTAGGGTTAGGGTTAGGGTTAGGGTTAGGGTTAGGGTTAGGGTTAGGGTTAGGGTTAGGGTTAGGGTTAGGGTTAGGGTTAGGGTTAGGGTTAGGGTTAGGGTTAGGGTTAGGGTTAGGGTTAGGGTTAGGGTTAGGGTTAGGGTTAGGGTTAGGGTTAGGGTTAGGGTTAGGGTTAGGGTTAGGGTTAGGGTTAGGGTTAGGGTTAGGGTTAGGGTTAGGGTTAGGGTTAGGGTTAGGGTTAGGGTTAGGGTTAGGGTTAGGGTTAGGGTTAGGGTTAGGGTTAGGGTTAGGGTTAGGGTTAGGGTTAGGGTTAGGGTTAGGGTTAGGGTTAGGGTTAGGGTTAGGGTTAGGGTTAGGGTTAGGGTTAGGGTTAGGGTTAGGGTTAGGGTTAGGGTTAGGGTTAGGGTTAGGGTTAGGGTTAGGGTTAGGGTTAGGGTTAGGGTTAGGGTTAGGGTTAGGGTTAGGGTTAGGGTTAGGGTTAGGGTTAGGGTTAGGGTTAGGGTTAGGGTTAGGGTTAGGGTTAGGGTTAGGGTTAGGGTTAGGGTTAGGGTTAGGGTTAGGGTTAGGGTTAGGGTTAGGGTTAGGGTTAGGGTTAGGGTTAGGGTTAGGGTTAGGGTTAGGGTTAGGGTTAGGGTTAGGGTTAGGGTTAGGGTTAGGGTTAGGGTTAGGGTTAGGGTTAGGGTTAGGGTTAGGGTTAGGGTTAGGGTTAGGGTTAGGGTTAGGGTTAGGGTTAGGGTTAGGGTTAGGGTTAGGGTTAGGGTTAGGGTTAGGGTTAGGGTTAGGGTTAGGGTTAGGGTTAGGGTTAGGGTTAGGGTTAGGGTTAGGGTTAGGGTTAGGGTTAGGGTTAGGGTTAGGGTTAGGGTTAGGGTTAGGGTTAGGGTTAGGGTTAGGGTTAGGGTTAGGGTTAGGGTTAGGGTTAGGGTTAGGGTTAGGGTTAGGGTTAGGGTTAGGGTTAGGGTTAGGGTTAGGGTTAGGGTTAGGGTTAGGGTTAGGGTTAGGGTTAGGGTTAGGGTTAGGGTTAGGGTTAGGGTTAGGGTTAGGGTTAGGGTTAGGGTTAGGGTTAGGGTTAGGGTTAGGGTTAGGGTTAGGGTTAGGGTTAGGGTTAGGGTTAGGGTTAGGGTTAGGGTTAGGGTTAGGGTTAGGGTTAGGGTTAGGGTTAGGGTTAGGGTTAGGGTTAGGGTTAGGGTTAGGGTTAGGGTTAGGGTTAGGGTTAGGGTTAGGGTTAGGGTTAGGGTTAGGGTTAGGGTTAGGGTTAGGGTTAGGGTTAGGGTTAGGGTTAGGGTTAGGGTTAGGGTTAGGGTTAGGGTTAGGGTTAGGGTTAGGGTTAGGGTTAGGGTTAGGGTTAGGGTTAGGGTTAGGGTTAGGGTTAGGGTTAGGGTTAGGGTTAGGGTTAGGGTTAGGGTTAGGGTTAGGGTTAGGGTTAGGGTTAGGGTTAGGGTTAGGGTTAGGGTTAGGGTTAGGGTTAGGGTTAGGGTTAGGGTTAGGGTTAGGGTTAGGGTTAGGGTTAGGGTTAGGGTTAGGGTTAGGGTTAGGGTTAGGGTTAGGGTTAGGGTTAGGGTTAGGGTTAGGGTTAGGGTTAGGGTTAGGGTTAGGGTTAGGGTTAGGGTTAGGGTTAGGGTTAGGGTTAGGGTTAGGGTTAGGGTTAGGGTTAGGGTTAGGGTTAGGGTTAGGGTTAGGGTTAGGGTTAGGGTTAGGGTTAGGGTTAGGGTTAGGGTTAGGGTTAGGGTTAGGGTTAGGGTTAGGGTTAGGGTTAGGGTTAGGGTTAGGGTTAGGGTTAGGGTTAGGGTTAGGGTTAGGGTTAGGGTTAGGGTTAGGGTTAGGGTTAGGGTTAGGGTTAGGGTTAGGGGTTAGGGTTAGGGTTAGGGTTAGGGTTAGGGTTAGGGTTAGGGTTAGGGTTAGGGTTAGGGTTAGGGTTAGGGTTAGGGTTAGGGTTAGGGTTAGGGTTAGGGTTAGGGTTAGGGTTAGGGTTAGGGTTAGGGTTAGGGTTAGGGTTAGGGTTAGGGTTAGGGTTAGGGTTAGGGTTAGGGTTAGGGTTAGGGTTAGGGTTAGGGTTAGGGTTAGGGTTAGGGTTAGGGTTAGGGTTAGGGTTAGGGTTAGGGTTAGGGTTAGGGTTAGGGTTAGGGTTAGGGTTAGGGTTAGGGTTAGGGTTAGGGTTAGGGTTAGGGTTAGGGTTAGGGTTAGGGTTAGGGTTAGGGTTAGGGTTAGGGTTAGGGTTAGGGTTAGGGTTAGGGTTAGGGTTAGGGTTAGGGGTTAGGGTTAGGGTTAGGGTTAGGGTTAGGGTTAGGGTTAGGGTTAGGGTTAGGGTTAGGGTTAGGGTTAGGGTTAGGGTTAGGGTTAGGGTTAGGGTTAGGGTTAGGGTTAGGGTTAGGGTTAGGGTTAGGGTTAGGGTTAGGGTTAGGGTTAGGGTTAGGGTTAGGGTTAGGGTTAGGGTTAGGGTTAGGGTTAGGGTTAGGGTTAGGGTTAGGGTTAGG